>PKRV01002956.1:143079-291363 GCA_003709505.1 Hyphantria cunea
AAAAAAAAAAAAAAAAAAAAAATTGCCACACTAGTCCATACTAAAATAATTTTATATATTCGAAAGTAACTCGTTTTTCTATCTATTACGCTTTTACGCGGTTAAACCAATACAGAATACAGACACTGGCTACGGGCAAAAGCTAGTCGCAGACAAATCACACTCGGGCATAGATCCAATTGAACTCTGTTTGTTATTCCAAACTAAAACACATTGAACACCGTGCTTTATTTCATCTTTAGCTTTAACATTTTATTTAACACAAAGAACGGCGAGGTGGTGTGCTAATAGCCCACACTACTAAAATAAATTAAAAAAAAAACTTTTTTTAATAATCGACGTTACGGTGTTCTAATTGTAAATGGTAGTAATACTGTGGGCGATTAAGTCTTGGCGCGTAAAATTATTTTAGACAATAACAATATTTTTTATTGAAAACTATTGTCTGAATTTAATTTGGTCTGCCACAATCTTTTTTTTTTATGTATAACTTTTATAATATTCGTAATTCAAATTAAAAGGTTGTTTATATTAAATAGTGCATATGCTTAAATTAGTTAAAGCATACCATGTTTTCTTCTGCTATGGGAACTGAGGTCTCGATCACTCAAACGATCTAAAAAATTAATTATATTTATTTTTATTTTCATGTTTGCCTAAAGTTACATAAAATAAATTTAAAGCCGTTACAAAGATGACTCACGGCTTTATGTTAAAGCTTTTTATTTAATTGTAAGTGTACTGGTTTACCAGCAAATCCGGCTAATTTCTGTCTGCTTAGATCAAAGAAATCGAAAACTAATGAAGGTCTATCATTGGTATTATTTTCAAACATCTGCGTTGACCCGTTTTCAAGATCTGGGCAAGCCCAAAATTCTTCAATAACTTAAAAACCACAAAACACAATGTCGCTATTTGTTAACATTTAATACGTAACAAAAGCTGTATATTCATGTATTTAGTTCCAGGCTGAAGAGATGTATATAAAAAAAATAATTAGTAAAATAATTATAAGAAATAAAAATACATCAAAAAATAAATAATGTACCAGGGTAACTTTTCAAACGTTATTGATGCAAAAAACCGTTTTTTCCCGCGAAATTTTTAATCTACTCTACAAACAAATTCTGCTATTTGT
Source organism: Hyphantria cunea (assembly GCA_003709505.1). NCBI lineage: Eukaryota > Metazoa > Arthropoda > Insecta > Lepidoptera > Erebidae > Hyphantria > Hyphantria cunea. The sequence continues at coordinate 144,218 of PKRV01002956.1, forward strand.
AACTTATTACTCCTCGTGATGCTCTATTTTTCTCTTATTATCACCTCTTTAAAGAACCTTTTGGAACTTGACCGAGGTAACGCACACGTTCCGATCTACCCTCTAAGTCACATGTTCTGAAAGGTATTCTCATATTACCTCTAACGGTGACAAATGTGAAGAGATCGTACTGACATTGAATGTTGAAATGTCTTTCCACTGTCCACGTGGTAACGGATTACGATAACAGGTTCTTATAAATCCTATTTATCCCGATGTAAGTAACGTACGGAAGTAAGTAAGAGTCGACTCGACTAAGGGAACAAACAAGGAACAACAACAGTTGTTGTATACGCTTCAAGAGGTTCGTGAGTTCTATATGTATAAAAACAAAAAGCAAGTTATAGTCAGTCAAGTTAGTCTTTGGGGTAAACGAGTTATTGAGTGGAGACCGCGTCTCGACATACGTAGTGTGGAACGTCCACAGGCCAGGTGGAGCGATGATCTGCGCAAAATGGCTGGCAGGAGCTGGATGCGAGAAGCCGAAAATCGAACCAAGTGGTGTGAAATTGGAGAGGCCTATGTCCAGCAGTGGACTGCGATGGGCTGATGATGGAGTTAGTCTTTCGGCTCCCTAAGCCAGAGGCTCGTATTCAACAAACATCAACAAGACTACACGATGTTCTAGGTATCTTTGGATAATTTTACGTTCTAGTGGTCACCCAGTCAGACTGCCTCGATAGCGCAGTGGTAGCGTATGCGACTGCTGTGTTTAGGATCCTGGGTTCCATTCCCGGGTCGTCCAACCGTGATTAATGTTTGATCTGCAAAATTTGTTTCGAAGTTTGGGTGTTTTCTATGTATAATATGTATGTATTTACAAAAAAAGTATAAATATTTTTATATCAGTTGTCTTGCCATCAACAAAAGCTCTGCTTAGCTTGGGACTTGATATCGTTGCGTGTAAGATGCCCGAAATATTTATTATGTATTTATTTCATTATTATTAAGTTCGATCATAATTAATTTATTTTTTGTATTTTCTTAGTTTTCTGCTATCCTCCTCCATATAAACTTTACCAGTGCCAAATATCATAGTCCTCCTTTTGTATAGTTTTTGTAAAAAGGGGCTCAAAGAGTTTGTTCACGTATTAATTTATAGATAATTTGTATAACATTCAGTAATATACAGATGTTTTTGTCTAGTTTATAATAAGGCTATCATTATTTAAAAAATAACGGTCTTTTGTTTTATTTATACTCGAGATTTTATAGTGAAACCAGTGACTTATTTCAAAAGTTTTCTTAAAACTAGCTTTTGTAACTTGTTAATAAAAAAATAAGTTTAAGATCTTTCATTTGATTGCTGTATTTAGTGGGTTATTCAGAAATATGTACGACGCCATTTTGTTATAGCGGCCATTTTAGATATATAATTGGATTGTCATCAAACTAAAGGTATATTTTAAACTTCAGCTCAATCGGAAACCGGAAAGTTTATCAAATTCAACTTGCAAGATTTGATTACATACAAACATTGTGACAGGTGAAACTAAATAAAAGCTAGTAAAAAGAAATTAAATATACCAAATTCTCTAGTCCATGAAAATTTTGCGTTCAATTGCTATAAAATTCTTAATGAACATAAATTACGGAAAACGATGAATGTCTTTCGAAATTTTATCATTAATTAAATTATACGAACAACTTTTCAACGAGGATGACAATCTCTAGAAATAACACAAAAAAAACAACAAAAATATAAATTACCGAACTGTCCACATAAATCAACGATAAAACAACCAAAATAACTCGTCGTTCTGAAACCGTTGCTTATTAGGCACGACCCATTGAATACCATCGACCCGCGTCTTAAAAAGAAAATATAACGATGGCTGCTATTCCGAATTCAAATTTGTTCTTAACTCTATGCGAGTGTTTGGACATTGCTTGAGATATTAGTTATTATAATTGATGCAAATTATCAAAAGCAAAAAAGAATCTCTCTATAAAACCCAATAATGTCATTATCATAATAAGACATACAAGTTGTTTGGAATTTTAAAAAATCACTATCGAGAAGGAAAACACAAGGTTTTAAAAGTTCAAACACATTTTTTCTGATATTCCATGTTTCATCATTTTTACCCGATTGCGAAAGAAGGAGGGTTATGTTACTCGAGTATGAACGTATGTAAAATATGTATATTTATATTTCTTTGGCACGCCTTGGAGCCTGAACGGCTTGTCATATTTTTATGGCAGTTGTATCAATTGATTCGTCTTAGTCCTGAGAATGACACTGGGTACAAGAAAAATAAAAAAAAAAACAAATTTAAGGATTTGGAGTCAAAAAGTAGTCTCAAAAAAAATGTTTTCAAAATTCATACTATACGAGTGTGGTATCAAAATAAAGCATTTTTAACGGTGATAACGAATACATGTGTAATATATGCATAACTTACATGTTTTAATTAGATAGTGACTTAGTCAGGTTGTATTTTTTTAATGATTCCCAAATAAAATATTTAAATATATTTGAGAAATGCTGAAATTTATATAAATAATACACAACGACATTACATGTCCGTGTTCTTCAGTAAATCAGAAACGGATCACTTACCAACCGATTTCAGCCTAGTTTGGATTACGGTTTCAACCTAGTTGGAATACGTTTTCAGCCTAGTTTGGAATACAGTTTCTGTAACTTTATTTAACACATTCCATTCAAGATCGTAAAAGAGTAAAAAATGTCTTCACCTGACATTATGTTTTTGGTCTGTGTTATTTTTCCTGTCTTTTCAATTATCCGTAAAGATATTTAAAAGGTCATAACTGAAAATATGTATTTGCAGGTGAACGCTGCGTTCGAAGAACTCCGGATACGAGCTCGAGCCGGTAGTGGTAGACTGCCTAAACTGGAGATCTTGAGAGCTGCCATACAGCATATAGAGAGACTACAAGCAGCGTTAAGGGCGGCAGCTGTGGTGAGGTCTATTTCCTTCAAGCTTTTTTCTCAAAACTACGATGCGGTCGACTTTAAGTCTACTACGATACGATTGAACTTCAACATTGTACGTGAGTCCATTGTCATCCGACCTCCGCAATTCTATAGGAACCAGGGGCAGAAAAACTGTTGGGGAACTTTTAAAGGCTCCATCTACCCGTTACGATTGTGGTGTTCGTGGCGAAACCGACGACTTAACGTGCTCTCTAAAACATGGAGAGATCTCAATATGTTAAGAATGGTTTCCTATCCATATACTAGGAATGTTTGACTAGCTTCCTCCAGGATAGAGTCTGATTACGTGCGCTGTTTTTCCTGGCGTGAAATGGCATGGTCCGGGTCCTCCTCAGAGCAGGTTGACTGAGACCAGCCGCCGGGTTGGAATTACCTTTACCATACAAGCTCCTCAGCCCCCAGGGAGAAGGAGATCCGAAAGTATTTTTCACACAGCCAACAAAAAAAGGATTAATTGAATCTGCAATGTGTTAAACTTCTTGATTATCATTCAACCTTAGGACCTTCTAAGATTTATCAATATGATTTTTCCAAAAATGACAGTTTTGACAGGCAGACATCTTCATTTTCAAGTTGGACAATCCAGAACAGACCGTTTCCAAAGTCTCAGGAAAGTTCGCCATTGACATGTCATTAAAACTATTTTGTGAATACTACGAGATGATTCTTTAAGGCTACTGGATGGAGTATAAATATTACTAGTCCGGAGTCAAAATTTCGACAGTAATTCCTTTAATTCTTTAGTTTGAACTCTTTAGAGTTACATTCGTAGGAGGGTATTACTTCTTTATTCAAAGATTTCATAATTAGGCTGCTTTTGACATTCGATGTGACAGTACAAGTATGTAAAAATATACATCTTTTTCGTATGATTTTGACATAGATGTGTACATGATATATTTGGATATTTGTGTGTAAATAAATAAATACTTTCAGACATTTTAACACACAAGGCCATCTAGTCCCAAAAGCAGAGCTTGTACTATGGGTACTAGATAACTGATATCAATACTTATATACTTTTTTTTTGTAAATACATACATATTATACATAGAAAACACCCAAACTCCGAAACAAATATTTGCAGATCATACAAACTTTTGGTCCGACTCAGGAATCGAACCCGAGACCTCATGCACAGCAGTCGCATACGCTGCCACTGCGCCACCGAGGCAGTTTTTGAGATGATTCTTTGAGCCTACTGGATAGAGTATAAATATTACTAGTTTAGAGGTCAAAATTCGACAGTAATTCCTTTAATTCTTTGGTTTGAACTCTAGAGTTACATTCGTAAGAGGGTATTACTTCTTTATTCAAAGATTTCATAATTAGGCTGCTTTTGACATTCGATATGACACTACAAATATGCAAAAATATTCATCTTTTTCGTTTGATTTTGACATAGAAGTGTACATTTATATATTTGGATATTTGTGTATAAATAAATAAATACTTTCAGACATTTTAACACACAAGGCCATCTAGTCCCAAACTAAGCAGAGCTTGTACTACGGGTACTAGACCACTGATATTAATTCTTATATACTTTTTTTTTGTATATACGTACATATTGTACATAGAAAACATCTAAACTCCGAAACAAATATTGTCAGATTATACAAACATTTGATCCGACTTGGCAATCGAACTCGAGACCTCTAGCACAGCAGTCGCATTCTCGCTACCACTACTACTGTGTCACGGGGATCTTTACAAACATACATGAAACGGATACAAAGTACACCCAGACTTAGAACAACAATTTATGGATCACAAAAAGTGTTGTCCCGTGTAAGATTTGAACCCACATCACTTGGCGTAGTAGGAAGCGGTGTGGCGACCACTGAAACTGTGTAGTCATATAGTACAGTAGGACATAAACAGTATGTGTGAACAGTATGTTGATAGGCACAATAATGTGTGAAATATTAATTTTATTTAATTTAGTATATTTTTATGCTTAATTCGAAACATATTAGCATTCTGCGCTCCTTCTCTATATAAACAATTTTCGTAAAAAGAGGTAAACATTTTTCGCTTCACGTACTAATATATTATTATTAAAGATTTTATTATCATGGCCAATTAGTTCTTTCTCAGCTGTCACTGGTAGTATTTTGGCGCCAATGTAAAGGTTTTCAGGAGAATTTAATTTCTGTTCATACTATGAAAGAAAGAGGGTTATGGTTTTCAATGTGTGTATATTTTTTGGCATGCCCTAGAGCCTAAACTGCTTATCGTATTTTTATGTTAGTGTTGTCAATAGATTCGTCTTAGTCGTCGTAGTGAAACTGATAGATCGAAATAAAAAATAAAATAAAAAGATCTTTTCTTTTCAATTCTTTCTATATTTTCAGTTCTTCAATGAATTTAATAAAGATGGCGGATATTGACGCAGTCGGGTTTTTTTAATAATTCGTTTCTTTTTAGTGTATTGTGTGTGTATGTTAGTTAGTCTATTGGTAGAAACTTCAAAAGAATTCTGGAATCAAAGAGTCTTGTTGCTGGTATTTCAATTACCAAACCTTTTCCCATAAATCTATTGTTATTCTCAATACAAGACTTTAATATCGCAAACAGCGTTTATCTTCTGAACAAGTCCCCCTTACTCCAAGGTTTATTTCAGTTGCAGTTGTCTCGCGTCGACGCTTCTGTCAAACGCCATTTAATTCGCGAACACCTGCATTTAATTAGATGTATTTCCTTTCTGTATATAGTTTAAAGTACTCTTTTTATTTATGAAACAGTATAATAGCTTTAGCCCGCGGCTCTGCCCGCATGTATGTCGGTTATCGTGGTATAGAGAAGCCTAAGTTCTTCCTCAAAAATCAAATTATCTTTAGATAAAAAATTTAATTAAAATAGATGAAGCGGTTAAGGCGTGAAAACGTAAAGGACAATAATAGTTATTTTCGAATTTATAATATTAACCTTAAAAGTATGGATTACTGTTGTGTATGTAAGCGCTTGGCAAGGCGCTCATAGCCCAGTTGCCCTCCGTGATTAGAAACAATCACCGAGGGTAAGCAACGACGGCGCGGTCAGTACCTGGATGGGTGACTGCTGGTGGCATGTTACCATGAGCGTCTCCGTGATTCGGAGGTCACGTTAAGCGTCGGTCCCGGTTGTTATACGATAACAATCGTGAAGCTTAGTTGAAGACCTTCGGGGGGCTTAAAAACATCCAACGGCAAGATTACGTAGCCACAACATTGTCTTGCCAGTCCCTAACCCGCACTTGGCCAGCGTGGTGACGTATGGCCTTAACCCTCTCCTGAGAGGAGACCCGAGCCCAGCTGTGGGACATTATGGGTTGTTGATTGATGTAAACACTTAATCCTTAAATGAAGTCGCCTCCGCAGTCTGTTCGCTTAGATTTTTTAAACTGCTCAACGGATTTAAATGCAGTTTTCTGTAATAAATAGAGAGATACAAAAGGAAGCTTTATATCTGTAATACATGCTTATTACAGAAGAGGATATCAGAGAATTTCATAGACTTTTGAGTCGCTGGGTTGCTTGTAATAAAAATAATTTGGTTTCTCTTTTTACGAAGAAATTTACATGTATTTTGAAACGATTCCGAACTCAAGTTCCATCTTAAAAGAGACTATTTAAATTGTATATGTAAACAAATCAATCAAATAAGCTTGTCAAGAAAATTTACAGTTACAATTTAAATTTTAAACGTACATAATCGTTTTATTAAAACAAATGACTTTGTATAAAGTTTTTAAAGATGATGTGGAGAAAATAGTGATGTAATATCTGAACTACAAACAAAGACGAATAAAAACATCGAACTAAATAATATTAGAGTTGATTTTGTTTTAGTATTTTAGTTAATCTACATCAATAAATTAAATTTAAATGTCCGTTTGTAATGACAAATGCCTTTTCACTTACTAAACGCATTTGAAAGTGAATGTATAGGGTACGTACATAAAAAATCAATTTTTAAAATTGATGTATGTTTGTCTGCCCTGTCTTTCGTCTGTTTGCTTATTAGGGCTAATATCTGAAACTGCTGGATTGATTTTGACAGGACTTTCACTGTCAGATAGTTCTGTTGCACATGGCAACTTAGCTAGAAAACAATAAGATTACGCGGAATAGAAATTAAATCCCAAGCAATACAGCGAGGCACAACTAGTTCACTAGTATATAAAAAGTTACTTTAGTCACTCATTTTAGCATTTCCGTTATATAATTATACTTGTAGAAATCTAATGCAGCATTTTTAACATTTATCAAATCGAGAGGACACAGATTTTTTATCTCATTTGTCAAGAAAAATATAAAACTATTTTATTTTACTTATATATCATAAAAACCTGTTAAAGGCGGATCCGCGTGACAAATACTAACTTATAATAAAATAAACAACAAACAACAACCCATAATGTCCCACTGCTGGGCTCGGGTCTCCTCTCAGGAGAGGGTTAAGGCCATACGTCCCCACGCTGGCCAAGTGCGGGTTGGTATAATAAAATGTTTGTCATGAAATATATATAAAATTGAAGAAGCTATAGCAGATGTTATCCATTAAAGATTCGAAAGTAACTCTGTCTGTCTGTTACTGCAGCTAAACAGCCTTCAAAACAAATTGAAATTCGCTTATTTTTATTGGAAAACCTGCCAAACTGACTCTGCTCAGTCTGATGGAAGCCTTGAGTAGAGTCCAACAGTGGGAGCCACCATACTCACTGTGAACGCAGGCAATAGAGTTTGGCGTCCCACTTAAAGGGCCCGGGATCATACTGGAAGGGAAACATGTACTGTAACGAGTTCCAGTTTTTAACTGCTCGGCACATTAAGATATTTTGACTTTAAAGATAGGAAATCTCTTCATGTTCTTCATATTCCTATCCCCAATAACCGACATACAAGCGAGCGGAGCCGCGGTGAAAAGCTAGTATGTCATAAAACCTGGTAAAGGCGGATCTGGATGACAAATATTAAGTTTAATAATAAATGTATGTTTTGTTTACTGAAAAAGCTGTGGGTAATAGACGTAATGAAAGGAAAATGGCACAAAAATGAACGAGAAATCGGTCTGAATATTCCATAACCGTTATGGTTTGTGGTTCCAAATAGTAGTAGAAGAAGATGATACCCTCGGCAGAACTGTTTCGGGGTTCTGGCTGTAGATGATATTAATGGAGTTTAGTTAAGAACTTTTTTTATGAATAGGGTGCAAACGAGCAGATGTATCACCTGATGGTAAGCGATTACCACCGCTCAGGGATACCCACAACACCAGAGGCGTCACAAGTGCGTTGCTGGTCTTTGGGGGATGGGGTGGGGTTGGTGTATGGGCCTCCTGTATCCTCACTCACTCTGTAAAACACAGCGCAGCGTAATTTGTAAAGACCCCCGCGACACAGGATGAAAATTCCAAATGCGGGAGTTGTCTTTAGAAGAAAAAAAAAACCAACCAAGAGCGAATCGGACTCGCACAGCGAGTGTACCGTAAAAACCCGTAGGTATAATAAAATTTACTCTTTTTGCCATTTTCCCTTTAACTGTGCTCTTAAGACGTTGCTTCGTACCAAATTTCATGTTTCTGAGTTCACAGAAACCTGTGTAGGTTTTGATTCCCTTGCGAGTATCTTTTGATTGCGTTGGATTAGAAGTTAAATTGTTTACAGCTGCAAGGGACAGCAGACCTGAGTATTTGATATGGATTTCAGCTTGGTACCTCCACGCGTACCTGAAAAAAGGGTCTAAACAGACAGACAGACGAACAACAAAGTGATTATATAAGGGCTCCGTTTTTCCTTTTGAAGCACGACCCTAAAAAACAAATAAGAGACGCAGACTATGTCGCGTGGGTCAACTAGTTAACATATAAATTCAAAAGCCATGTGGCGTTGTAGATTTAATGCAAGTTACACAGAGAGCGTATCAGATCAGAGCCGTCGAGATGTTAAATCGCCATTAATACACGTCCACGCATTATTTATATGTACACGTGCGTCCAATATCAAAATAGAATTACACAGAACCGCACACAAACATACGAACACACCACATATATTTATCTATACAAATAAATAAAACTTAAATGTCTGTTTGTAATTTCAATTAACAGGTTTACATTCAATGCTTATGAAAGTATTTTATTTATATCTTTCCTAATTTATAATATTTATTTAGACTGGGCTGGCCACATTTGCCGAAGAACCGATAACCGTTGGGGTAAACGAGTTCTTGAGTGGAGACCGCGTCTCGCCAAACGTAGTGTAGGACGTCCACAAGCCAGGTGGAGCGATGATTTGCGCAAGACGGCTGGCAGGAGCTGGATGCGAGAAGCCATAGATCGAACTAAGTGGCGTGAAATTGGAGAGGCCTATGTCCAGCAGTGGACTGCGATAGGCTGATGATGATGATGATAATGATGATTTAGACTGTTTGCACATGTTGTACATAAGGCGGACTTAAATACTATGGGGTATTCTCTACCAGTCAACCATTAGGTGATGAAAAATATGATGCGGTAGGTGCAAAATATGATAATCATGTATATTAAAGAAAGTCGCTTTACTTACACTACTTATAACTCAAGAACGGCTAAACCGATTTGGCTGAAAATTGGTGCGGAGGTAGCTTAGAACCAGGAGACGGACATAGGATACTTTTTTACATAGCATTTCTTTTTTTTTGTACTTTTGTCGAAACGTTCACCGCTGTTGTTGTTTTACTGCGGGTAACACCTCGGGGCTCAGCTAGTAATTGATAAAAAATATAGGTGTTATCATTTATATACGGTACTAACGGCACAAAATCATTTTTTTTATATTTACCTGTCTTTGTCGATGGATTTTGATAGAACTTTAACGTGGAGATAGTTGATAATATAAGGAGTGACTTAGGGTATTTTTTTAGACTAGATAGGCTAGGTAACATCGCGGGGCTTAGTTAGTATCAAAATAGAATTACACAGAACCGCACACAAACATGCGAATAGACTACGGCAATGCGCGATGCAATAATCTTAATTGCCGCGAATAAGTTTCGTGTTAAGAGCGCTAATATATCAGGGCTTTCATATTATTTTGTATGTTTTGAGTTTTACTTTAGAACTGCCGGTGTCTATAATTTTACACTAACTAATACTATGTTAATGTGCTTATGTTCGTTTGTTCTTTCGTTTCTTTCAGCAATAGAAGGTTTTATTATCGGCGAGTAATATAGACTATTGTCCGTGTATGTCCGTGGGAGAGCCACGCTTCAGCATGAATGGGCCGGCTCGACCGGAGTGATACCACGGCCTCACAGAAAACCGGTGTGAAATAGCGCTTACGCTGTGTTTCATCGAGTGAGTGAGGATACCGGAGGCCCATACCCCAATCCAACGCCCCCTATCCCCTTAACCATCCCCCTTCCCCCCAGGCCGCCATAGTGTGGGTCACCATGCTGCATTGTTCTTTTTCGCATTGAGGATGGTGACCACCACTCTTGGATTCTGCTCATGCTTTCCATCAGGCAGGGTAGAGTCATTTTGGCAGCTAAAATATAAAAAAAAAAACTATTTTTTAAAACGATCAATGGCTTACATGCGAGCGGTACAGCGGATAAAAGCTGCTGTAATTGATATAAAATAAATTTGTCTGTCTGTATGTAGTATCAGACGGAGAACTAACTCGAATGTCAAATAATAGTCTATATATTATTCTAATGTTTGAATAATATCTGTAAAGTTTCGTATGAATGGGTTTAGTAGTTTTTACGTGAAAGAGTTAAAATACATTCATACTTTTTCACAAACATTTAGGTAGGTATAACAAAAGTTGCATGTTGCTTTTTGGTTCTATTGTTTGAACCCACGATCGCTGACTTGGCAATCGTTGACGCTAACCAGACTAAGACAAGACGGCTGGCAGGAGCTGGATGCGAGAACCCATAGATCGAACTAAGTGGCGTGAAATTGGAGAGACCTATGTCCTGCAGTGGACTGCGATAGGTTGATGATGATGATGATGATGAACCAGACTAAAATCCAACCCGTTAAATGAATGAAATAAAAAACCAACAAAAAATACAACCATCCGCCTTGTTTTGAAGACGGTTAAGAACTCATTGATAATAGGAAAGATAATAGCGATAAAAAATAGTTCCTGGGTATTTACTAAAAATGAATCGAAGCTAGATCGATTAATGGCCCCTGAAACCCCCTGCTCACTAAATTTCTTGAAAATCGTTAGAGCCGTTTCTGAGATTCACATTGTAGACAATTATATACTAGAATTGATTGTTTAAAGTTATGAGATTATATATAATATATCTTTAGGCTAGCGATATGCTACCAGGTGTTTTAGTATTATTTAGTTTAATTAAGTATTATGTTTAGTAAAAGAGGGTACAGGGTAATCCATTACTACAAAGAAGACCCCAGGCACCTCAACCTCGTACATCCCACAGGGGAGTAGATACTTTAAATGGATCATACTCTTGAGGAAAGCTGAATGCGTTTGAAGTTTTTTGTTGACTACTAGCATTCACCGTGGCTCTGTCCGTTTTTATGTCGGTTATAATGGTAAAGATTGGCGTTTGTCTTTCCACTAAAATACTTTTATTCTTATGGAAAGACATACGCTTAACGCTTAAAAAGATAATAATATCTTCACGCCAAATTTCATTAAAAATTGGATGATAAGGAAGTAGCACAATATTTTTTTAAACTAAAACCCGACTGAATATATGTATGTATATTAACAACTCACCTATGCACGCAGCTCCGCCCACGTATGTGTCGATTATTTCGATACAAAGGAGCCAATGTCCTTCTTCAAGAATAAAAGTATCGCCATGCCAAATTTTATTAAAATCTGTGCAGTGTTTTAGCCGTAAAAGCGTAACACACAGACAGAGTTATTTCGAATTTATAATACAAATATGAATAACTGGGAATCGAACCTATAACCTCTTAACCATAGCTAAATACTCGTCTCACAGCGCCTATCCTGACATGTTTTTCCTTTTGCAGTTAGAATCAGAGAGTTGTAAGAGTTACATGGAGTCTCCAGTGATAGCACAGCGCCAGTACGACACCAGAGAAGCCAAGGCAGAGAAAGAAAAACCGTTTTTAAGTTGTAAGTTTTAAGTTATTTTAAAATTAACTGTTTTAAAATATAAAAGATTTATTTGTGTATTACCTTACCTTCACTACCATTACAGGTGAGAGGCTAACTTACATTACTATTATTTCATCTTTTGCTTTACAAGTACACAAAGAAACGTACAGTAACGAAATATAAACTCAATAAAAATAACAATATATCTTAAAATAAAATAAAAAATAAAATATTGGCTTTTAGGTCTTGTAACAGAGGCGCTCATAGCCCAGTTGCACTCGGTGATTATAAACAATCACCGAGGGTAAGCAACGACTGCGCGGTCAGTACCTGGATGAGTGACCGCTAGTGGCATGTTACCATGAGCGTCTCCGTGATTCGGAGGTCACGTTAAGCAGTCGGTCCCGGTTGTTATCATACGATAACAGTCGTGAAGCTTAGTTGGAGGCCTTTGGGCGGCTTAAAAACATCCAACGGCAAGATACGTAGCGTACGTGGCTCGGCTATTGAAATACTAATTATTTTAACTAATATTTAAAAAAAAAAGAATAGTTTATTGGTTTGGTTGAATGCGTTATACTCAGGAAGTGCTGATCCGATTGGCAAACTTTTTTTTATGTTCAAGCTTCCAAAATGACTCTGCTCTGCCTGATGGAAAGCATAAGCAGAATCCAAGAGTGGTGGTCACCATCCTCAATGTAAATGTGGACATTGCAGCACGGTGACCCACACTATGGCGAGTAGATAGATAGACTAGAGAAATGCTTTTACACGCCCGCTTAACGGACCCGGGTTAATAATGGGAGGGAAACACATGCGGTGGTAACGAGTTTGTGGAGGAACGGGGGAGGATCCTCCGACCAGGCGAGGTGATCATGCCTGGCGGCCCGCTGCCCTGTGGTTGATGTTGGGAAGTTGAATATATGTTAATCTGCGCGAGAACTTCTATTGCGCAATGCAGGTTTGGAACTTCTTCGTACACTAAGTTATTCCGTAGATCAGTACAATAATTATACTAAATCAAAATATATTGAAAGGTTTTTTTATTATTTAAAACCAGACTACAAAATCTTCTCTCTTTCAAAACTTATACGCACAAAACTAAACAACAAACATACAGGGCACAAGTATATATATATATATATATTGTTGAACTCTACTGCCCTTGATAAGATTTAACTTGTGTTATGGGTACCAGGGCTCTCTTTAAAGTTGTAACGATATTGTCTATTATCTTTTGTATTGTAAGATGATTGGAGTCGGTGACACTTCAAAACTTAATTAAATATATTTCTTTCAGGCGACACCGCGTCCTGCGGAGTGAACAGCTTAGCTCGACTGCGCTGTATCGTTCAAGCTCTCGCAGGCAAAGACACATCTTAACGTTTATCTCAAATAAGTTTTTTAATTAGAAGCTGCGTTGTGATCATTATACGAAGAAAATGCTCAATATTTAGACAAAAATAATTAATAATAAACTAGATATTAAATTATTAAGACTTGATTGAAATACAGTTTTATTGCCAGCTCAATATTTAGGTGAGTTACTGCCAAGCTACAGTATGCCAGCGTTATGTACCCTCCGTGGTCCTATAGAGACAGAAATGTCGATTCGTATTGCAGATATTCGTTTTCCCAACACTAAAATCTCATCTCGGGTTTGCGAATCGGATGGTGAGTGGGTTGCGATGTCTCTGATGCTGCTTTGAGTGTGGCCGTGGAGCGGGTCCCTTATGGAAATGTTCCTCTCTTTAAAACCCTTTAAAACTCTTCGAAACTCTTTATAAGATTATTTGAATTGAAAAATTCGGTTGTTATAAGGTAAAATATTTTATTTAGAATTTTTTTTTCTTTTATTTTCATAGACACAGTGAATAACAATATCATATCATATTATCAATAAAAAGGATCATAACGCTGTGGTCGTCAGTGCTGTTGTTGTTATTGTTGTTGTTGTCGCTTAGGCTTACGTTATAACAACCAAATTTTAATTTCTTTTTACATAAAAGTAATATTTTTTACAAATATGACTTTTATGTAAAATGTTCAGTTTTAAAAAGTCTTATAAAGAGTTTTAAAGAGAGGAACACTTCCATAAGGGTTTATCGTACCCCCATCATGTTAGGTATTAAATCATAGTTGTGAACCATGTCAGCTTAAAATTCAATTTTGGCCACATTCAGGACACTATATCACCTAAAGTTACATACATAACACTGGTCAACAGCGATCATGCCACAAGAACTAATGAGTGCTTGTGTTCTCGAGTGTCGAGTTACAAATAAATTATAATTTATTTATAGTTCGATTACAGTCTTAAACTTTTTACATTTAAGGTGTTCATTTGTGATAAACTGCGCTCTGCTACACTTTTATTTTACTCTTGAGAAGTTCCATTTAATATGACGCTAGCTGCAAATTACTACTTGCATATTGTTATATGTTATGTTTTTGATTAATTATATTTTTTTTTCTTAGAAATGGCAAACTGTGCGCTGTCCACAATTCTTCCAATGTCAAGTGGGGTTGGAATACGTGGTTTGTGAATAAAATTTTAAAAGAGAAATTAAAATTTTGCAGTTATCCGAAATTTAGCAAAATTAGCAATAAACTGAATGTGGGGCTTTTTGTTGTGGTTTGTGAACTGAAAGCACAAATAAATAAAATATGAATTAATTATATACAAAAATAATTGGTCGACAAACACACACACACACAAATCAACATTACGGGAGGGTAGTATATTTATTAAGTTTAGTTTTTGATAACAACCATATGTACATTTCATATGCGTACTCTTTGTGTTCCTTAATTGAATTAATTAATAAAACTGGTACGTAAATCATTAAAATACGGGTGATAGACAACCAAATCGCTTGTTTAAAGGTACTTCGTCGGTTCCGTATTCATTGTGTTGTTGTTGCCACATACATTAAGTTGTATTTTAAGGACAGTAACAACCATAAAGGAAAACTGTCACCACACTTTTAAGTTACAGTTCTAAACTGATCCTGAGAAGAAATAAATATACTAATTACCTAGAATCTATCAATCCTAAGATAGTCCAATTAATCTAGGACCTATTCATATAGAACAATCTTAACCACTACACGGGATAATTAAGTAGGTGATTTTATAAACATAAATATATAAGTAGCCCTAATTTTATTTCGAGAGCGTCTCTAATGGTTTCAAGATATGCGCACGCGCCGACCGACGGGCGTGTCTTGGCACGAAGGTAACCCCGCCCACCCCACGGAGTTAATCTCTGTGGGCAGATTGATCGAATGTTGTGTTTTGATGTTTGTTATAAATATCTTAAATTGGCTATCATAACATTACTTTGAGAAACAAACTAATTTCAATAGCATTTTAATGTCTAAATTATTAATAATTTACGTATATTTAAATAGGTGATGATTTAAGTGATTCTAAGTTTAGCTATGAAAAACCATCTATTGTTGGGTAAAAATTAAGTAATATTGTTTCATAAATAATAGTACCGGAATGACCGAGATTTGATAGTTTTTTCGGTAAATTCTAAAAATGAATCACAGTTAAATCGATTTATCGGCCTCGAAGCCCCTGCTACTAAATTTCATGAAAATCGATGGAGCTGTTACCGAAATTCGTATATATATATGTACAGACACATATACAAGAATTGCTCATTTTAAAGTATATGATGCGTTTAAGAACTGAAGAACCCAAACTTAGTGTAGGACGTCCGCAAGCCAAGTGGAGTAACGATTTGTGCAAGATGACTGGCGAGAGCTGGATGCGAGAAGCCCAATATCGATCAGAGTGGTGTGCGTCCTATGTCCATAAGTGTATTATAAAATATAAGCTGATAACTTTTGATGAATTTAATAAAGTTTTCCTACAGACTTATTTTAAACATGTAGTTCAATAATTTATGGTTTCATAGTACAATTTTACATATCTTTAATGATGTGACGTCATCATACTCATCATTTTAGTAGCAGTACAAATCTTAAGAATTAGGTATCTAGAATAAGGCAGCTAAATAACACCTATACGGGTCTTATGACCAGTAGGCCGGTTTTTTCTAGCACAGAAAAATAGCATTACCTTTCAATGTGAGAGGTAACTGAAAGAGATCTTGGAGAAAACGTTAGGCAAAGCAACCCGTCTAGTTTAGAAGACTAGAATCTTCTTTCATTTTACAGTTAAAGGCTTATAGCAATCGACAATTATTAACATTAAGAGTGGGAAAGACGGCCCATTTAATTTCATCCACATTTTATATATATATTTATCATTACTTTCATCACGACGAAGACTTGAAGTCCTTAAATACTTGACATTGGCAGAAAAAGCTGATCAGGCGAACCGGCTAGCTGCCATATCATCATCAAAATAGAAGAACATGAGTGATTTGAATTTCATTCGCTTTCTGCTTCCGGCGATTGAGAATTGAATTGACACAGTGAGATTTTATCCCCACCTTAGATTTTAAAAAAAACTACATATAAGGTACTATTTGCGTGTTGAGTGCGACAATTAAATAATTTTGCGAGTAATTGAAAATATATATATACATAAATCATATTATATCATGCAATTTATTACATGTATTCAAATCTATAGCTTATAATGTCCGTTCGGTTTGGCAACGGCTCAAATATATTAGCACGCATTACATATTTCTTCTAGCAGATGCTCTTTGCACTTATTCATTCATTTGCAACCACTAATCTATTACAGTTATAGTTTGTTTGTTTGTGTAGGTATGAGGCGTGGCCTAAACGTTTGTCCAAATATAAATAGATGTTAGATGCACGTGTTTAGGAACCTAGGAGGCATAGAGAGCCTAGTGTGACAAATTTTCACATCAAGTCACTGCCATCGGCGAGTGCGTTCAGCGTTTGTTGACGATTTCAGTGTGGACCAATCACAACACCAAATGCGGTCACCGAGACGATGGAGTAGATGTCAAATAAACTCACACTAAGCCCTCGGATCTGAGACTCTGACTTAATCTATTGTTTTCAGTAAATTACTCTTACCATATGATGTATTTACAATATAAAATCTCACCAACCCTATTCATCCCCTGGGTGTCGTAAGGAACGACTAAGGGAACAAACTACGCCAGAGAATGTCCCTGCAAAAAGAAGGAAATCTTCAAACAAGCCCAATACCAATCTGTTCCCAGCGTGGTATATTAAGCTAAAATCTCTTTTCGAAGAAGTTGCTTATGTCCAACTATAGATTATTCAAAGCTATTGACGAGGTCATTAAACTTCTCCAAGTATCTGTCACTTAGTGACGTAGGTAATTTCTGCCAGCCCTTGAGGCATGTGTGGGCAACTCGACTGGGTGATACGGCGGCCTAAAAGACCCATTCGTCTTTCGTTACTATTCACCTTGCGAGTGAGATTACTGGAGTCTAAGCCCCCTTGCTCCTCATGTTTCTAAAGGCCTACACACTTGTTGGCTTGGCGCGTGGTTTGCATCATCAAGCTGTCGCAACATGCTCTGGAGTATCATTTCCTGCATGACATCGCGTTGGTCATGCCAGTGGCTAGTTTGCGTAATGAAGCCGGCGCTTCTGTTATCCACCGTTTTGCCGCTGAACTTATTCGAATTTAAATTCATTTATTTAATAAGACACTTAGTGACATTTATGGCCGTTAAATTGAAGCTACACTTAGAACTCATAGATCGACACGAACAGACGAAACAGCATGTACTGGATTGTCAAGGTAAATTAGGTGAAAACAGCAAAATCTACTGCCCGCTTGTATTGATCTAAAACTGCCAGGTTCCAAAGTGCGTTAAGCCTTTAGAGAAGAATAGTGACAAAGAAATTCATGGCCACTCTTTTTAAAAGCCTGATCTTGTTGACGTATACCGTGTGGCATTACAGAAGAAGACTAAAAGAATGACAGAGTACTTCTGTTTAATGAGTTGCAGGTGGCCATTTGGAGCAATAGTAACATAAGTTTAGGTAACAAAACTGGTCGTTTGCCTCTCCCATTCAATACTACAACTGGAATTGTATTCAGACGTTCCGTACCAGCTGATAGATGACGGAAAGAACACAAGCGTTAAAGTGATCGATAGAAATCAATTGTTTCTTTTTTGGTTTATTAAACTGATTCTGAAAAAAAAGATGATCAGAACAATTATCATCATCAACGGCTCAGAACATTAAGCTGAACTGCAGCACTTAGGCCTCTCTTTAGAAAGTAGGTTTTGGTCTTTAATAGCACGCTAGCCGGACGGGTTGATATAGTTTCTTTCAAGTTTTCCTTCTCTTTTCATTTAACTGCCTCGGTGGCGTAGTGGTAGTGTATGCGACTGCTGTTCATGAGGTCTCGGGTTCGAACCTGGGTCGGACCAAATGTTTGTATGATCTGCAAATATTTGTTTCGGAGTTTGGATGTTTTCTATATATAATATGTATGTATTTACAAAAAAAAAGTATTTATGTATTCATATCAGTTGTCTAGTACCCATAATACAAGCTCTGCTTAGTTTGGGACTAGATGGCGTTGTGTGTTAGATGTCCGAAATATTTATTTATTTATTTATCATCATCAGCCTATCGCATGCCACTGCTGGAAGGCCTCTCCAATTTCACGTCACTTTTCTATACTATTTACAAAATGAGCGGATATTAGCATAAGTTGACGTCGGACAAAAACAACACAAGAGACGTAAACCAGAACCTTGAAAATGTGGTTCGAATCCTCAGGAGTGAAGGTACGAGATTTTGTCAAATGCAGCGTACAGACACGAAGTCGAAGCTTTCAGAGAGGACACTAGGGTTAATGAAGGAAAGACGTGAGAACCCGCCAGTCACTTCATCGGCAAAACGGACTCTAAACCGAGAGATTAGTAAGCGTGTACGACACGACCTCCGATGCTCCAACACTCTTTTGATTGAAAGAGCAATCGAGCAGAATCGGGGGTCAAAAGTGTTTGTAAAATCTCTTGGAAGAAGCCATTTGACGAAGCTGACCACAGTAAGCGGAGAAGTCGTTGCTTCCAAGCTGGCTGTCCTTTCGGAAGTAGAAAGCTTCTATGGCGATTTGTACGCTTCGCATGCATCTCGACCTGATCCCGAAAATGAGGACCCTCGAGCCAAATTAACACGCCACTTCACCGAAGATCTGCCAGAAGTCAGCATTGACGAAATCGAGATGGCTCTTAGACAGCTGAAAAATGGAAAAGCCCCTGGAGAGGATGGCGTTACTACAGAGCTGTTAAAGGCTGGAGGTAAACCCGTATTAAAGGCGCTCCAAAAGCTTTTCAACGCTGTCCTGTTCGAAGGGAGGACTCCAGAGGCGTGGAGTAGGAGTGTGGTCGTCCTGTTCTTCAAAAAGGGAAATAAAACCATGTTGAGGAACTATCGGCCCATTTCCCTCTTGAGCCACGTCTATAAGCTGTTTTCAAGAGTCATCACGAACCGTCTTGCGCGAAGACTCGACGAATACCAGCCACCGGAGCAGGCTGGGTTTCGGAGCGGATATGGCACCATAGACCACATCCACACAGTGCGGCAGATAATACAGAAGACCGAAGAGTATAATCAGCCCCTGTGTCTAGCATTTGTGGACTATGAAAAGGCCTTTGACTCGATTGAGATCTGGTCTGTTCTGGAGTCCCTGCAGCGTTGCCAAGTAGATTGGCGGTACGTCCGAGTGTTGAGATGTCTCTACAAAGCCGCTACTATGTCCGTCCAAGTACAGGATCAGCATACAAGACCCATACCATTGCATCGAGGAGTGAGGCAAGGGGACGTTATATCCCCGAAATTATTCACTAATGCAATGGAGGACCTGTTTAAGACGCTGCACTGGAAAAGGCGCGGTATCAACATCAATGGCGAATACATCTCTCACTTGCGATTTGCAGATGACATCGTCATCATGGCAGAGACGTTGCAGGACCTACAACAGATGCTGAACGACCTGGCTGACTCGTCTGTGCGCATCGGCCTACGGATGAACTTCGACAAGACCAAGGTCATGTTCAATGAACATGTACTACCGGAACCGGTTGCGGTACACGGTGCCGTTCTCGAAGTTGTTCAAAAATATGTATACCTCGGGCAGGCTTTGCAGTTAGGTAGAAACAGCTTTGAGGACGAGGTGAACAGAAGAATCCAGCTGGGTTGGGCAGCGTTTGGGAAACTTCGTCGGGTCTTCTCATCATCGATCCCACAGTGCCTAAAGACGAAAGTCTTCAATGCGTGCGTCCTACCCGTAATGACTTACGGAGCCGAAACGTGGACACTTACGGTTCGACTGGTCCATAAGTTTAAAGTCGCTCAGCGTGCAATGGAGAGGTATATGCTCGGCGTTTCTCTAAGGGATCGCATTAGAAACGAGGTGATCCGACAAAGAACCAGGGTCATCGACGTAGCCCACAGGATTAGCAAGCTGAAGTGGCAGTGGGCTGGCCACATTTGCCGAAGAACCGATAACCGTTGGGGTAAACGAGTTCTTGAGTGGAGACCGCGTCTCGGCAAACGTAGTGTAGGACGTCCACAAGCCAGGTGGAGCGATGATTTGCGCAAGACGGCTGGCAGGAGCTGGATGCGAGAAGCCATAGATCGAACTTAGTGGCGTGAAATTGGAGAGGCCTATGTCCAGCAGTGGACTGCGATAGGCTGATGATGATGATGATGATGGACAAAAACACAGGCCAATTCTCACAAATTTTAAAGTTCTTGATTTGTTTTTGTCTTTGTACAAAACCCCCAGTTGCCACCAAAAATCACAAGCGGTCTCAGTTACTACCCGGGAAACCAGGTGTACTTAGAACCTTGAAATTTTGGTAGCTAATCCAATAGTAACAGTTAAAAATATTTGTTTCGTGTTTATAATGCATTTAGTTTGTCACATACATGTCAGTGGATTTTCCAGGAATTTCCTGCCGAACGTGCGTCTGGTTCCCCGACTTCTAGTACTTAAAATGGTCTGCGATTATTATTCGGTTCGAGTCCGGATAGCCACCAGTGACATCCAAGGGAATGTCCGCACAAAAAAAAGAAAAAGTTGTACCTAGAAATCCTGCGGTCCCCGTCTTGCCTCGGGCAATCTACCTACGGGCTGTAGGTAATCCCCTCCCGAGTTACCTTTCTGCCTCCAGAACAACGCGCGCTGCCACCCCGTCCTGCTTCTGCCAGGGTAACAGACGGCCTCACCTGTCACTTATGCTATGTTCCGATTATGACATGAAAACACTCTTTGTGTGGAATTAATAGAGATTAATTAATTATTGAGGTTTAAGCGGTCGTCACGCGGTTTTCTACAGAGCTGAGTGTTGTGGTTTTAAACCCTACACGAGACAACACTTTGGGTAATGCACGAGTTTATAGTTCATGGTGTCCTTTGTGTCTTTAAGTCCCCCGTGACATAGTAAAAATTCCTAATACGTGGATTGTCTTCAAATTAAAGATGGTAAATAAACAAACTTACCGTGGGAGAGCCACGCTTCGGCATGAATGGGCCGGCTCGACCGGAGTGATACCACGGCCTCACAGAAAACCGGTGTGAAACAGCGCTTACGCTGTGTTTCATCGAGTGAGTGAGGATACCGGAGGCCCATACCCCAATCCAACGCACCCTATCCCCCTCACCATCCCCCTTCCCCCAAGGCCACCATAGTGTGGGTCACCATGCTGCATTGTTCTTTTTCGCATTGAGGATGGTGACCACCACTCTTGGATTCTGCTCATGCTTTCCACCAGGCAGGGCAGAGTCATTTTGGCAGCTTAAATAAAAAAAAAACAATAAAACGCTAAATAGTTTTAAAAACATTATTATTAAGTAAAAATGTAACATTTTACAAAAATATATTTACAAATGTATATATAAAACTAAGTACTTTCAGCGACATTATATACATATTATATAAGTAAATATATAAATAACAATACTCTAATCAAAATAGACTTGGAATTTTAAAATGATATTGTTTGAGTTCACTGCTGAACTCTTAATAGTAGCGTGAAGTTTCATTCATATTATAAATCCGAAAGTAGCTCTATCTGTTACGCTTTCACGGCTAAAACGCTGCTCAGATTTCAATCAAATTTGGCATGAAGATACTATGATTATTGAGGAAGGACATAGGCTACACTTTACCGCGACAATCAACATACACGCGGACGGAACCGCGGGCAAGTGCTACCTTATAACCGTCCTGTACAATTCTGCTTTCAAGAACAAAAGTTACTTTGAAATTCGACCGGCACTTATTGATATAAGAGCGATCAAACAAACTAATATTTATAACATAAGTTACACCACGCTACTTTATAAGCCAAAGATAACAGTAACAAAGTATTACTTAATTAATTGACTAATTTAATATTGATATTTTAATAATTATAACACCCGATTGACACTAAGCGGTCATCGTATCTTATAAACAAAACTCGAGTTCTAAAACAGTTATACACCGGGTATTACAAAAGTACTGAAACAATAAAAAAAAACACCTTAAAATTCAGATCAAAGTCCCATTTGTTGTCTGAGTTATACAATGAAGCCAGGACGAAACGATAACTGTTGAAACTCACTGTCCCAATTTATGTATTTGATCTTGTACTGATGACATCTTGAGGCCAAAACTACTTAATATCATCGATTTGGCATTATTCCAGAGGCCAAGAAATATACTGTATGGACTGACCTTGACCTTAATGGCCAACACAGGGCCTAAGGTTGTGCTCAAGGACAAACTCCAAGTCGCCAAAGGAAAAATCTAAAATTATAAATAACGTATTAACAAAATTGCATCCGTAGATAATTATTTTGCTGTTCCAATACATATGTAACGCCCGGTGTATAAAATTCACTTAGTAATTACATGTATTGTGACATTATTGTTAAAACAATGCCGCTGAATGTAGTATATCCTATATATGTTTACATTAAAAAAAAGACTTAAAATTATTAATTAAAATATCGAAAAAAAAATCATTAAATTTACATCGTTTAGTGTGTAATAGAACAAATGCATAATAAAAACTAAATAAAATTTCTGTACAATATGAGTTAATAAAGCCTGTTTCGAAAGTTTGAGGCCAAATTTTATTTTGAGGACAAATTATAATTTAAGGCCAAATTGTTGAGGTGTTTAGTTGACATTTAATCAGTATATTATAATAAATGGCTGCATTATATTCAACATTAGGAGATACCTAGTTTTTTAAGCTCTTGTGGTAAAAGATATAATGTTAAGTTTAGAAGTGTTCGGACGTAACGGTACTAGTTTTTGGGTACTTCGAGTCTATGGACAATATTCAATGCACAATTATTATTGTAAGTATTAGTACTTTAATAAAAAAAATCTTTAATAAAGACAGAATGGTGATGAAAATTTTAATAATTAAAACATTGGTATTTCTATTTCATTTTAATTATAATCCTTAAAATACAGCTAGATCTGTATGATAGATGTTACTAGTGTCGTTTTAGAACTCACAAGCTACATTTTAGATGTGAATTTTTATATTTTCTTCTTGGCTTCGTTTCGCTCGCATTGAATAAAAAGTATCCCATATACCTTTTAATGAACGATTAATTAGTTTTCGCGTGGAAGCGGTACAAACAAAATTACTTTCACGCTTATAATATAAGTATAATTGCACTTCATTTGTGATAAAACTCGCAGGTAAAGAATAAGATTAAAGGCGATACCAAATAAATCGTATGTTCAAAGTTACTTCGTCGGTTTCGTCGTCGTCGAGATCGAGCTATATTTAAAGGACTGTTTATTTCAAACTAAATACGTTTAATTTAATAAACAGATAATCTATAAAACCATTTCCGTCTGAGCATTTAAACTTACCAGTACAATTATTACCGGCAAATTAAAAAAAAAACAGCAGTAACCTTCACTATATTAAGTTATATTAATTGCATTATATATATTATATAATATCACATTCCTATATAAGCATTTTTAAAGGCCAAGACCTTATTAAGGACAAAAAATGGACTGATTCAAGCAAATAAGGCCACACCTACAGTTAGCGATATCCAATAACATTTTTGCTGACGGTACACCAATATATACAGACATAACTACGTACTGAAGTACATATAAATGGAAGAATGGCTTGAAAATCGATTTACTTGGTAAAGTAATAAAATTGTATCAGATTATCTTTAGCTAAAACCAAAAGGAAAAGAATAGGTTATGGCTATCTCTGTTTGAATGTTCCACCATAGTGCGTAAACTACTGATACGATTTTTATGAATGAGGTGTTAATAGATTCGTAAGCTGACACATCTTGTAACGTACTGACCCAGTCTACACAAATTACCAAAAAAAAATCTTGTTAAATTTAAAAATTATATATGTTTAGGCATTCTTAACTTACTTATCTAAATTTAACGATGTAATATTTCGTCTATTTATATCCTCAAATTTAGATAATTCACTCTTTATTACTGTACCAAGATCATTGATTTAAGTTTTATTAAAAAAACATACAAACATTCTGAGCAAATATTCTGCTACATATTTTGTGCTAGTTTATTAAACAACACATTGCGCACATCCTATTTTTCAAATACCACTTTTTTATTATTTATAACTTAAAACTAACATAGATTAAATGTTGCACTTATATATACATATAAAGTAACCTGCCCTGACTGACTGTGAACGCAGAGACTAAATCGTTGGCGCAACTAACTTAAAAATTTGACCACTGATGCTTGTTATGTTGTAGAATAGAATATAATAGAATAAACTTTATTGTACAATAATTAATACAGTTATATTTAAGCTAAACAATATAATGACCGTTACAAATGGCGGCCTTATCGCTAAAAAGCAATATCTTATAGGCAACCTTTGGATGGACAAATCGACTGTAGAAACACAAAATCATGGGTAATGAATACGAAAGAGCTTTTGTAAATTTCACTCCTAAAGGGGTTATTACAAGACAAACACAAAAAGTGCGAGTATATTTCAAGATTTATGAGATAAAAGTGGATTTATAACCCTTAAAGTAGATATCTTAACAAGGCCGGGGCTTTACTCACGCAATTATAAAACATTTTTTTTTAAATTAAGTAAACCTTGAGCTTAAGTCTTTTATTCTTTATATTAAAAATTTAAACTATTGGACTGATTCATTTATTTCAAAGATTAAAAATATGTTTTTATAACAATAATAAATATAATAAATATTTCAGACATCTTACACACAACGCCATCTAGTCCCAAACTAAGCGGAGCTTGTATTATGGGTACTAGACAGCTGACATGAATACATAAATACTTTTTTTTTTGTAAATACATACATATTATACATAGAAAAAACCCAAACTCCGAAACAAATATTTGTAGATCATAAAAACATTTGGTCCGACCCAGGATTCGAACCAGAGACCTCATGGACAGCAGTCGTGTACGCTACCACTGCGCTACTGAAGCAGTTATATATTTTAAAAGTAGGTCCGTTAGGAGAACCGTTTCGCTACTCAATTGGCAGTAAATTTTTAGTAGAATTAAATTCGGATATTCGGATTTGATTGTTGACTTTAAGGATTAATAATGTAGTGTAGTAAACAAACGAGTGCTGACTTGGTGGTGGTTTGTTTGTTTGCTCGCTACATCGCACACATCAGGTATGATGGCCAGTGGCCACCACCACTCACGGCAAATATAACTCAAGACATATAATTTTATCTTGGTACAAATAAAACTAACACAATTAAATACAGACAAAGTTATTTATGAGATTTAATCTCTAATAGCGATTTAAACTTTTAAAATATAACGAGTGCAACATTTTAATCTTTATACAAATTGTTTAATGACAAACACACACCATCTTCCATGGGGCAATTGCGAATATACTTATAAGAACTGCATTAGTATAACACTGCTACTGTTCTGCTCCATTAGACATTGGCTTGATAAATAAATATTACGGGCATCTAACATACAACGCCATCTAGTCCCAAACTAAGCAGAGCTTGTGTTATGGATACTAGACAACTGATATAAATACATATATACTTTTTTTTGTAAATACATACATATTATGTATTGAAAACACCCAAAGTTTGAAACAAATATTTACAGATCATATAATCAAACATTTGGACCCGGGAATCGAACCCGAAACCTTACGCACAGCAGTCGCATACACTACCACTGCGCCACCGAGGCAGTAACATGTCACATAATCAATGTTATCTACTCATATTATTTCCTTGATTTATCAACGCAGAACCTAGACTGGACTAAAATTTTAAAAAAAATTACAGCTAATCCAATAGGAACATTAAAAACATTTGTTTCGTGTTTATAATGCATTTAGTTTGTTACGTATACATATCAGCGGTTTGGGGTAAGAAAGTTGGGGTTTCAAGGATTTCCCTTCGAAGGTGCACCTGGTTGCCCGACTTCTAGTACTCGAAACGGTGTGCGGTTTTTCATCGGTTCATATATACATAATTGGTGGCATCCGAGGGTATTTCCGCACAAAAAAGTGGTGTTTGGAGAACAGTTTTTTTTTTAGTGAAACCTTCTTGATCCGCGTTGAACTTGGAACTCGCTTCATGCGCTGCCAAACGCTTTCCATGAACTATATGTATACTTTGTTGATACATTTTAGGGGACCAAAAAGCGTGGAAATCGCCTCATCGTCATTAAACGCTTCCTCGACGATACAATTCAGTCAGTTCCCAAACCTGTATTTCTATATGAACCATGCGATATGAAGATAGTGTTGTGTTTATTATAAACATCGTGTCATCATTGCGTTACGTCACTAATATCACTCCGAGGGAGAACCATCATCACGCGTTGCTCAGCAACTCACTGTAAAGAGAATGGAAAAAATATTTTATGTATTTATTTATACAACTTCATTGTATACCGTATATAAAGTATGAAATGTTGTACCGACATAGATGGAATGTCCAACATGGCTTAAGGTATCCTACCTTAATCCATTAAACATTAAACACAACACATTAATGGACACACAGCACAACACAGGGGGGCATTCCCCCTGTGTTGTGCTGTGTGTCCATGTTTAAATTTGGCAGGAAAGTTCCTTATAGGGTGTAGACATCCGTTAAGAACGGATTTTACGAAACTCCATCCCTAAGGGGGTAAGGGGGTATAACAGGGGTTGGAAGTTTGTTTGAAAGTCCTATATTTTTGAAGTAAGAGATTTGGTTTGGAGGTGTATAATAATGTATTTTTAGCAACCAACTCCCTTTTGGGGTTAAAACGGGGTATGGTTATTTGTATGAAAGTCCAATATTAGTGAAATTAAAGTAATTATGACAGAGGGATTTTAAATGGTATTTAAGCTTAAAAATTTTTGAAAACAGTTACTTAATATTATATTATATTAACTATTACAAGGAAAGTAGCCTTGTTTAAAAATTACATGCAAATAACTAACTCCACGCGTACGAAGCCGCGGGCGGCCGCTAGTAACATATTAATCTAAAACATGTATCTACAGTATATACACCAAATAATAATAAACTTGCAAATAATATATTATGTCTAAATGAACAAATGCTTTCGGAGATTGAAACACAACGCCATCTAGTTCCGAATTAAGCAAACCTTGTAATAGGCAACTGATATAAATACAAATATTTTATTTCTACATTTCTTTTTTGTTAATACATACATATACCTATATAGAAAACACCCCAACTCACAAACAACTATTTGCAGATCATAGAAACTATTTTTTCCACTCGGGTATCGAACCCGAGACTTTAATCAAAGCTATCGTATACGCTATAACTACACCACCGACATAAAGTACATGGATGACATAGCAGTCCCCACGCCTACTACGATGAGTGTAGCAGAATCCACAGGGGAAAACACTTTGTGATTCACAAATTGTTGTTCTTAATCTAGGTGTTCTTTGTGTCCGTTTCATATATATTTGTAAAGGGAATTGCTTTTAAAGAAATATATAAAGCATAAATGAGTAATATACTGACTTGGTTAGTTCCCGTGCTGTGAGCGGCCCCGTCAAGCCCGAGCGGGACCGCGATCGACTCAACTGTGCTCTTCTTTCAGCTGTGAAATAATAAAACTATATTAGAAACATTAAATATTACATATTATGCTTCTTTACAACTTCTTTTATTTAGAATATATAAGAGTGTCCTATAAGTTCGACTTAAAGTACATATTAATAAAAGAAAACTGTTATCTATACCCACGCCGTTAATCCTCTATAAAAGTTTCTGAAACAGTTAGCTTATTGCCAACATTAAAATATCCTGTGTCATAGTAACCAGAATATCATCCAAACAAGTGTTATAATGTTGTACTAAATGTCATAATGCAACTCCTTTTTTCAAAAAAGGAACATTGTCAGGCGCGCGCTTTTCTCCACCACAGCGTCGTATTTAAAAAAAGAACTGTTATTCGAATTCACGTCGAATCCCGCCATTTTTGTTTGTCATTTGGCTGGCTGTTTCAAAACTTTTTAAAGAGGATTCATATCATGGGTGTAGATAATTAGGTAACTACATAATTAAGTATTAAAACGCTCATGTGAATACTATTATCACATAAATCCACATTCGTGTTTAAATACCTCTTATTATTATATTCATTTCTCTTCTATTGAATTTCCAAGAAAATTTAATATCATCAACAATTTAAAACAGAGCCCTCTTGTCTTAAGTCTTCTCAACGGTCGAAAAAAAAAGAAAAATTAATTACTCTTTTATCATCATTATTGCAGTCCACAACATAAGCCTTTCCCATCGCCGGCCAATCTGGTCGATTATGGGCAACACGCATCTATACTTTCTCGTACTTTTTTTTATGAACTCGAAATTATAGGACTCCTCATATACATTATACTAACACACATTTTACAACATCAAAAGCAGTTTCGTATTACTAACAGCGATATACAACAACAAATTTTTTAATATCTAAATATATAACATAGCATATTATAACATGTCTATAATACATTTCGACTGTTGTGTTTCTGTTTAAATAAAAAAAACGCAAAATAAAGAGTTAAAATGCTTTCGGGGTTTTAAAAGAATAATTAATAATTTAAAAGAATGTTCAAAAACTTTCGAAACAAATAAAAAATATTTGGTAAATAAGTCGTTATGTCTACTTTACGTAACTAAATTAAAAATAAACTTGATAATTATAAATATAATATAATATTTTTCTATCTAATTTAATAATCTAAGACTAGTGGTCGTCCAGTGATCGAAACTCGACCATAATTCGTAATATTATTATTATTATTTTTAGCTTTCTTCACTTACTAAACTACTAACACATACACAAAAAAGTTTGTCAGATCGTTATGTTTTTAGTAGATTACAACATCGACATACAGGCGAAAACTTGTTAAATCTACGATTTTTATGTAATGTTTGCATTGCAGCTGCAATTAAACGCATATACACTTGTCACCATTGCTTATGTACGTAGCCGCAACGTTGGCTGCGTACTGTCTTTGATAGTTAGAGATAGATAGAGTGACTTTGAGCCTGCCATAATAACTCTACTCTGATTATTGGAAATTATGAGCAGAATCTAAAAAAAATAGTCACTATACTCATTCCGAATGTAGACAATGCAAAAATGAAGCATGGTGACCCACACTATGGCGGTCTATTGAGAAACGATAAACGAGGTCCACAAAAAAAAAAACTAGCTTAGTCCTTAAAGGCAAAGTTGACTAACTTGAGGTAATAGGCATTTTCATATTGTGGTATGATAAAATTGTGCAAAAACGTTTAGTTACACTGGTCAATCTCATTCGCGTTAAGAAAATAATGACGCATTGACAGTGTAGATTATCGTTATTTTTACCAGACTGTGGTGAAGATAAAGGAAGGGTATTGGTTTTGGCGGTCTATATATGTTTGTACGTAAGCGTTTAAATAACTGAACCGATTTTAATGAATGAAGTGTCAATAGATTCCTAATAATGACACGAGTGAAATAGGATATACAAATATTAAAAGTTTTTAGTCGGATTGTAGTTTTTTTCAGTTTCTTTTTATTTATTGGCGTTGAGTGTGTTTGACTCTAAAAGATTGATATTGGTAACTATACTCTGATGATATGAAAGGGAATGTACTTTTTGGAATATTGGAACACTTTTTTTTCTTTTGTTAATATAGGGTAACTACAGAAGTACTATCACTAGACCGCCATAGGGTGGGTCACCATACTGCTTTGTTGCATTGTCTGCATTCGCAATGAGTATGGTGGCCGTCACTCTTGGATTCTGCTTATGCTTTCCATCAGGCAGAGTAGTCATTTCAGCAGGGTCATACATAAAAAACTACCCTCCTATAAATGTTATTATACCACGTATCATGTGTACGAGCAGGTTAAAGCTAGTTGCCATGCTGTCTAAGCTATAATTATCAGCAGCATATCGAACAATATAGCGAAGTTCACTTGTCTGAAGTTCTTGAGGAGACAGCTGTAGTCTGTATCGTCGCGAATACGACCGCCACGCTGCAACGCTCGGGCACACGAACCTTCTATATACACCACAAGTTTTTAAAGAGCGTTTAATAATCCACTGTTGGACATAGGCCTCTTGTTAGAAAAAAGATTTTGGCCTACTATAATACTGGCCAGATGGCTTGCTATAGTTATTTTAGGGTATTAATATAGGTTTATTTATTTTAAGGTATAATTATAGATAAAGTTATTTTAAGGTATAATTTAGGTATAGTTATTTTAAGGTATAATTATAGGTATAGTTATATTAAGGTAATATTATAAGTAAGTTTATTTTAAGTGTTTCTTCTGTTTGCAGTAATGTTGTCCTTCGTAGCTTGATCCTTTAGAGTCGTCACCTGCATATGGAGTGGCGGCGAAGAGCTTAATTCAGTAACCGACCAACCATCGATCGCCGTAAATTTATGTCGTTGCATCAAATACAGTTGTATTCTGAAGAACTTTAGGTTGGATTTAAATTGTTACCGAATTTATCTCTTCTTAGCCACCTCGTTCATCGGTGTTGACCCTTAGTCGGCTCTTACGATATGCAGCTAAATAATAATGACACATGAAGACTTTTACTTGTCAATCAAATAAGAGCTCTAACCAAATAGGAATAAAATACACATTTTATGATACTTTAACAGTACCGTGGTAATAATGAGCGCCGTAAGTCAAAGGCGGCTAAATTTTTTCATTGCTTATTTGGAATGTACGCGAAACGTGCATTTTCCTGTCCAGACTTCATACGTGTGCGTAGATTAGGAGTGCATATTCTTGTTAGATAAAGAGCAATAAGTACGATGAAAAATACTTGTATTTTCTTTTCTCGAAATCGCCTTCTCTGACTGCCCTCTCGATTACCACACGGCAAAACAGGTTATATATGGCTACAAATACTTGAAGACTGTTTTTTTTTTCACACATCGCCATCTAGTCCCAAACTAAGCAGAGCTTGTACTATGGTACTAGATAACTGATATTAATACTTATATACTTTCTTTTTGTAAATACATACATATTATACATAGAAAACACCCAAACTCCTAAACAACATTTTCAGATCATACAAACATTTGGTCCGACTCAGGAATCGAACCCGAGACTTCTTGCATAGCAGTCGCATTCGCTACCACTGCGCCACAGAGGCAGTCATGTTATTTATGATGTCTGCCTTAAGCTCTCTGTCTGTTACGTGCGATCCTGTTTCACGTCTTGTGTTTGAACATCTGAGTGACCTATATTTTAATTTAGCCAAATATTATTACACTATGTTTGTATGTTACTTTAACATCTATAAGACATCATCGTTTGAATTTAAGCATAACAAAACTTGAGTTTCGTCTTACATAAACACTTACTTCCCTGAAAGGGTATTCAAACTACCCACATTTTAAAAACTATAATATTATCTCCGCTATGAAGATTTATTGAGATTAAAATATCATTAGTATACCTAAAAACCTAAGCCTTATAATCTATTTAAAATGAATACTAAATACGCTATTTTTACTATGAAACTATACGCAGCAAGGAGACTATATTGGGTAATGATTATAGATATATCATCGAAAATAAACTCATAAAAAAACAAAGCTCTAAATACTCTATTCAAACGCTACAACTTAGTTTAATAGTGCATGTGATTAATACTGAAAAAAAATATGATAGCAACACTACTAAAAAATAATAATTAATATTTTTCTTGGTGCACACTCACATGTTTCCTACCTTCCAATTCATCTCGCTCGGAAAAGAATACCCGTAACCAAAAATACGTATAAATTTAATTATGTATCACTAGTTTTATGTTACCGAAACAGTAGCCTATATATTATTCTGATGTATAAGCTATATTACTGTAAAGTTGCATCCAAATCCGTTGAGTAGTTTTTACGTTAAAGAATAACTTTCAAATTATGTATCATTTCAAATCTGTTACAAATCCCGTTTTCCGTGGTAACAAAAACTTTTATTAATTTTTACTACCTACAAACGGCAATGTTGTAAATCCTCCTGCCACAAATTAATCTGTCTATTACGCTTTCACGGTTAAACCACTCCACCGATTTCAATGAAATTTCTTATGGAGATACATTGATTCTTGACGCAAGGTATGGGCTACTATTCCCAGCCATAGCCGCAATACTTGCTAGCGGAGCCGCGGTCAAAATCTAGTTCATAAGACAATTCCCGTTGAAGAGTCACGCTTCGACCGGCACACGCTTAGAAAACCGACGTTTCACCTAGTGAGTGAGGGGATACAGGAGGCCCATAAAACAACCCCTCCCCCCATCCCCCCATCTCCCATCCCCTAAAGGCCGGCAACGCACATATGACGCCGATGTTACGGGTGTCCAAGGGCGGCGGTAATCGCTTACCATCAGGCGATACGTCCGCTCGACTAATTCAGTAATTTATCTCATTAGTACTAAGTACTTGCCACGCAACTTAACATCACTTAAAAGATCTACTGTATAAAATGTTCATAGTATCCATCACCTTACACAATATAAGAGGTGCAGGTATCAAAAATGAAATAGACCACTACTTATGGTATTTTTTTGTCGGTTTTTCTCCATAGGAATGATATTTTGGAACCGCGCAACTAGTTAGTAATGTTCGAAATCTAATTGATTCTTAAACAACCATAGATTTCAAACATATACATATGTATTCCCTTCCGAGCTAGAAAAAATTTTAAAATTTAAAAAAATATAAATATTTCTTGGTGCACAGTTACATAATGACATACCTTGCAACCGGTGCAGTATTGCATGAACTAGTCCCTCCTCGTCGCTAACGTCCTCTGAGTGAGCGTGCGGGAGGATCATTGTGATATAATGTAAACACAGTGGATTGGGGCCCTAATTCATACAGTTTAGTGTATAACGATCCTAATGAACGATGGCATGTGGTACTTGCAATGCTTGTGTATATAGTTATATAGTAATACCTCAGACTTACGATTTTACAAAACTGTATGAAAGTATACAAATACATAAAATTGGAGTGTCTGTGTGGAGGAACGCGTGTCATGTCCCTCCAACACAAAGGGAGGATCCTCCAACCAGGCGATGTGATCAATCCTGGCGGGCCACTGCCCAACGGTTGATGTTGGGAAGTTGTATATATGTGTTAATCGGCGCGAGAACTTCTATTGCGCGATTTAGGATTGGTAGTTTCTTAGTTTTCTTCGTTGCTCCGTAGTTCGATGTTCAGTAGATGGCGCTGTTATATATTTTATGTTGTTGCGCTGTATGTGGAATTCCCCACAGTCTGTTTGTTATTTCATATTAGCAGTTTTTCATTAAATGCATATGAAAGTACATAAGATACGATACATCAATAAACCATTTTTTTTAAATTTATGTCTGTCTATTCCGGGTAAACTTTAGAACGGCTTTACCGATTTGAAAGGTTTCACTGGCAGATACCTGATGATATGAGGAGTAAGGAGCAAAAGACGGACAGCCAGATATTTTTTAAAACATTAAATAAATAAATAAATAAATATTTCGGACATCTAACACACAACGCCATCTAGTCCCAAACTAAGCAGAGCTTGTATTATGGGTACTAGATAACTGATATTAATACATAAATACATTTTTTTTGTAAATATATACATATTATACATAGAAAACACCCAAACTCCGAAACAAATATTTGCAGATCATACAAACATTTGGTCCGACCCAGGATTCGAACCCGAGACCTCATGGACAGCAGTCGCGTACGCTACCACTGCGCCACCGAGGCAGTCAACATTTACTTTCGTATGCATGCATTGCATAGCTGTTAATTTGACATTACAAACACACACTTCTATTTTATTTATATACTACATGAACTAATAATTAAACGATTTACGCATTGTTTTAAATTTAATTTACAATCTTTTTTTAAGGGATAGAGGCAGACCAACGAGCAGATTAAGGTAAGCAACTACCGCCGCTCATGGACACCCAACAGAGCGTCCCAAATACGTTGCCGGGCCTTAGAGGGACGGGGAGAGGGATGGGAAAGGGGTTGAAGTATGGGCCTCGCTATTTCACACCGATTTTCTGTGAGAACGTGGTCTTCCGTTGTCGACCATTGGAGACTTCGTTCGAGCCGGTCCATTCATACCGAAATGGTAGTAATTAAATAATTTAATTAAGAATAAATAAATCAAAACAGCTATCGTTAGTCGAGGTTTTACTATATATATATATAACTTAATTATAATGGAAGTAACATTCCACACTGAAAAATGATTACTATAGCAAAATTTTATTACGTGACATATTTAAAAATATGTCTTAATTGTATATGAATGTATGTGTATGTCTTACCTCCAGCTATTCGCGGGTTGGCTTTCTTCCGAGGGCGTTCTCTGCTAAAAGCTGAGCCACTCTGCAACGCTTCCATCAGACTGTGGGGTTGAAAATGAGTAATAAGTTAAGTTTCATATTAGTTTAGTTAACAAAACAAACAAACAGCAACCCATAATGCCCCACTGCTGGGCTCGGGTCTCCTCTCAAGAGAGGGTTAAGGCCATACGTCCCCACGCTGGCCAAGTGCGGGTTGGGGACTTAGTTTAGTTAATATAATAATAATATGGTTTATATATAAAAACATAGACAGAAATACACATAATCAAAAACCCATGACACAACAAAATCACATCAAATTTTATAATAATAATGTAAATATTAAAGTCATAACATTTTAAAATTAATATGTTTTATATTTGATTTAATGAGTTTATATTTACGGGCCATCAACAAACCGTAGTTGGCCCGAGGTACGTCGGGGTTCCAGGGTTTTCCTACCTAGGGTGCACCTGGTTCCCCGGCTCCTAGTACCCGCGATGGCGTGCGGTTTTTGTCGGTTCGAGTCCGACATGCCACCGGGAGATAGTATCTAAGGGGATAGCGGCACGGAAAAAAAAGGGTCACACTGCTACCCTAACAACTGAAGTTACCCTAACAACTGAAGTTACCTTAACTACTAAAGCTCCGTTAACATAAGATAGCTCTTTTAATCGCCTCTTACAACACCACGAGAAAAAGGGTGGTGACACGATATTCTTAATCCGTCACCACACCGAATATAACATACCATTAAGATGGTTGCCTGAATATCGCAACTCGGTGATCCTCGGGTACAAGAGTCACAGTAGTGGGACTATGAGAGGGAGAGGTCCCAAAAATAAATTTCCGGGATATATAAATAAATATATCTCGGACATCGAACACAACGCCATCTAGTCCCAAACTATACAGACCTTGTGTTATAGGTACGATAGATGATAGTAGTAGATAATAAATAAATAATAAATATTTCCGACATCTAACACACAACGCCATCTAGTCCCAAATTATACAGACCTTGTGTTATAGGTATGATAGATGATAGTAGTAGATAATAAATAAATAATAAATATTTCCGACATCTAACACACAACGCCATCTAGTCCCAAACTATACAGACCTTGTGTTATAGGTATGATAGATGATAGTAGTAGATAATAAATAAATAATAAATATTTCCGACATCTAACACACAACGCCATCTAGTCCCAAACTAAGCAGAGCTTGTATTATGGGTACTAGACAACTGATATAATACATATATACTTTTTTTATTTTGTAAATACATACATATCATACATAGAAAACACCCAAACTCCGAAACAAATATTTGCAGATCATACAAACATTTGATCCGACCCGGGAATC
Organism: Hyphantria cunea; assembly: GCA_003709505.1. NCBI lineage: Eukaryota > Metazoa > Arthropoda > Insecta > Lepidoptera > Erebidae > Hyphantria > Hyphantria cunea. The sequence goes on from PKRV01002956.1 coordinate 180,517, forward strand.
GAACCCGAGACCTCAGGAACAGCAGTCGCATACGCTACCGCTAGGCTACCGAGGCAGTCAAATAGATAGATAGTAGTATGATCCACAAATATTTTTTTCTATGTATATTATATATAGAAAAAAATATATTTGGGGATCATGCAAATATTTGGTCCGATCCGGGACTCGTACCCAAGACTTCAAGCACAACATTCGCATTCGCTACCTCTGCACCACCGAGGCAATCAAAGGAGAAGGGAGTGGAGAGTTGACTAGGGGTGATGTCACTTCGTAGTCTTTTAGACATGTTGTTTACCTGTCCATAACGCCGTCCTGTGTCTGGTGTATATCGAGGAGTTGTTGGTACCGGTGAGTGCGGTCCCTTCGTTGCTGTTCAGCTGCAGCACGAGCTGAGCGCGCTCGTTCAGCTCGCTCACGCGCTTCACGTGCTCCTGCCACCTCACCGTGAGCAGCCTGGAACGTACATACAAACGTATTCTTATATCTGCTTTATCTATATATATAATAGGAAGGTGACTGACTGACTTAGATAACCAGAGATCAACGCACAGCCCAAACCGCTGAACCTAGAATCCTGAAATTTTGCATGTAGGTTCTTTATATAACGTAAGTGAGCACTAAGGAAAGTCTTTCGGAAATGCCACCCCTAGGGGGGTAAAATAGGGAACGAAAATATCTACTGGGATAATGGTAGTAATAGTGATAATCAGTGTGTGCAAGTTGTAGCCAACTAGATTGATTAGCCGTTCTATGAATATTCCAGCCTCTTTAAAAAACGGCGTTCGTTTGTTTAACTAGCGGCAGTGTTACGATTGTAGGGGAAAGGTTACATTTGGGTTTTTATTTTTTATTTAATAGCATTTTTTTTTGTTTTAAAGAAGATAGACAGAGATAGATATTAGATAAAAATGTAACCTAACCTGGCCGCTGGTTAAACAGCGCTGTGTAAAGAGTAATAGTAATCAAAAACCACTAAAATTATCTATTTATCTGATGAAATGCGGTTCATGGAGTTTAAAAATCGTATTCATTTTTATAATTAGAGTGAGATTAATACTTGATAAACAAAAATGAAACCATAAATACAGCAATCCGCCATGTTAAGTTGAACACTAATAAGAGTGAGTTACGTCAGGTTTATGTAAGTCATTTTGTTTGGATATATTCGACGATCACTTTACTGTTTTTAAGAGCTATAATTGACACTGGTTGACAAATGGTGACGTCGTGTCTTACACAAACAGAAGCCATGACACCACCGAGCGTAGCGGCGTGAATTTTATACTTAAAATTTTAATCACAATTTTTCCTATTAAATCTTTATTTTTTGTAGAATTATAACTGTTTTGGACTATAGGAGATAATTCTGAAATCTCTTTAAAAAAAATTTCGAAATTAGTCATCATGCCTATTGGTACAGTAGTAATGTGGTAGATTAGCTTTTATATATTACTTGTTTTTGATATATTGCCAGATCTGTATATTTTGATACATTTTTCTTACAAAATGCACCTACATCTTGTCTTCTCTGCATCACCCGATGGTTGACTGGTAGAGAATGCCTTAGGCATTAAGTCCGCCAATGCACCTAAAGTGCATGATGTATTAAATAAATAAATAAATAAATAAATAATGTCGAAATTAACGGTGGCAAGCTGTATAACCTATATAACGCCTATCGCACAAGATTTCTACACCACCTGAAGGTTGACTGGTAGAGAATGCCCCGGGTATTAAGTCAGTCGATGTATTAAAGTGCATAAAGGTGAATAAAAAAATAATAGACGTAAGAATTTATATATCGCAATACAGGATTAGCTACTCCTTTCTTTTCGGTAGATGGCGCTATAATATTTTTTTTTTGTGGAAAGTCGCCACATTGTTGTTGACTATAATATGAGTCGAGTGGAAACTTAATTATATTTTTCTCACTCATGTGATGAAAGGTAACGAAATAATTACTTAACATTCCTTATTTCTGAGGTCGAGGAGTTACTGTGATGGAGTACACGATTTAAACACTTAATCTACCAAGACCATGCATGTAGCGATTGTTGAACGTAGACGAAGCAAAAGTGGTTAGTCTGCACCGTAGTAAGTGGTGATTATGGGTCTCTGCCTACACCTTGAACAATTACGTGTGACATTGTGTTAACTTACAACAAAGGAATCCTTGAAAGTCTTGATATCCGAGAAGAATTCCTCCAGCGTGTACTTGTGAGGGTCGAAGACGTAATACTCCGCCAGCTCGTTGTACAGAGCCTCCATTTTGCGGAACATCGAGTGAAGAAGATCGCACTGTTCACGGGCTTCTATTGCGAAAGACTGAGAAGAGTCAAGGAGATGTGGTAGCAGTTTTGAGAAGATAGAAGTAGGATAATGATTTCAGAACCCTTTTAGCTTAAATATCACGGCGAAATAGTGTATTTATTGCAGAACCAGGATATACCCTAATATACACAGCTTTTAATGTATGAGCCTGTCAAAATGTGTACTCTGCCCGATGGAAAGCATGAGCAGAGTCCAAGAGATGCTTCTGCATCATTGGGCCTGCGGTCTCGCACTCACCAACGAAACATGGCAGCACGAATGCTGTCAATTAGGTTGGTCTTCTGTCTGAGTGGACCAGGGTGTAGTACCGCCCCGGTCGAGCCGGTACAACCATGCTCATATCAGCGTGACTCTACTACTTCGCTCTCTTCTTGAAAATTCTTGAAGGTAATCTATTCTCAAAGCCAATATATGTAAAAAGGATACGCTCATAGACTCGTGGAACAGGTCGTCAGGACACTGCTGTACGCGTGAATTGTTCAGATCCATCTCCAAAGACTTGATGTCGTTCTCCATCTTCTTCAGAGCCTTTTGGAGATTCTCCATGGAGACGCGGGCAGCTCTGGTTATATGTAAAATAAACATGATCCATATGTTCTTTCTTTCACAAAGATAAGCACAGTTTTTTTTTTGTTTTATATACCCTTTAATACGAAATTCAAATCTATTAAACATCATTCAGTCATTTAAAGATAAATAATTAAATAACTACTTCGAACATTTAACACACAACGCCGTCTAGTCCCAAGCTAAGCAGAGCTTGTGTTATGGGTACTCGATAACTGATACAAATATATCTTATACTTTTTTTTGTAAATATATACTTATTATACATAGAAAACACCCAAACTACGAAACAAATATTTGCAAATCATACAAACATTTGGTACGAACCGGGAATCGAACCCGAGACCTCAAGCCTTAAGCAGTCGCATACGCTACCACTGCGCCACCGAGGCAGTTATATACAAAGATACAAATTAATTTAATTTATAAGCATACATAAGACTCAAACATAACCATTCTTTCATAGTCGAGTAAAAATACATATCTAGATTAATAAGCAATAAGTGAATGATGATTAAAATTTAAGTTGCCTTTTAATTGTAATATCTTAAAAGTGAATATAATACACAATATTAAGCTTATGTCATTAAAATAATACTGAAAAATTGATATATCATGAAAAAGGTATTGGTAGACCACTTTCTTAGCCTCTAATATCTAGCCGAATTTGTATGGGGTAATGAATTCCACAAGCGAACAGATATTTTAAGGTAAGTTGTGGAATGCACAGGCAATTTAGATTGCTTTGTGCTGATAAGAACTTAGCATGATATATTTAAGGAAATCAAACAGTCAGTTCATTAAGAAAGCTGAATTAGAGTTTGAATTCATACGAATATTAAAAATTCTGTTTGTTACGTTTTCACGGCCAAACCACGGCACTTCATTCCAATGAAATTTGGCGTGGAGACACTTTGATTCTTGAGGAAGGACATAAGATACTCTTTATAGAGATAATTGGTATACCCACCGGCGAACCCACATGCAAAAGCTAGTCAGAGATATATAAAATCTCTTACCTGTCTATGTGCGGCATTTCCTCCGCGAACGTCAACACCTCCGGGAACTTACTCTCTATCGTTTCTACTAAATAATGTAGAAGAGTTTGTTTATTTTCTAAATCCTTCGTAGCCGTTAACTGGAGACAAACAATAACACTAGAGGTCATTCGGGATAAGAAAATATCATCAATCATCACCTCTCAGCTGAGGCTTAAGGCCATACGTCCCCACGCTGGCCAAGTGCGGGTTGGGACGGCCCAGTGTGGCCTTAACCCTCTCCTGAGAGGAAACCCGAGCCCAGCAGTAGGACATTATGGGTTGTTGATTGAATCAAATAAACAGTGAAATTTAATACTCAATTGAGTAGTCTAAAACAGGGATGTCACAAGTTTGTATTTAGTACATTTTTCATACAAAGTTATCGTTTTGACAGACGATAAAAAGTAACTAATTTGACTAAGGTATCAACTACCCCATTATCCTGATATACAGTTATTCAATTTGTTCTTTGCCTACCACACCACTACCACTGATTTTTTTTTTTTTTTTAAAAAGCAACTCACGCATTAGGAATAGAAATTCCTGTGTCGCGGGGATTTTTACAAACATACATGAAACGGACACAAAGTATACCCAGACTTAGAACAACAATTTGTGGATCACACAAAGTGTTGTCCCATGTAGGATTTGAACCCACAACACTTGGCACAGTAGGAAGCGGTGTGGCGACCACTGAAACCACTAGGCCAACCGTGTAGTCGTGATGAACTGATGTATAGGTGTGTTGACATTACTTATTCGAAAACGACAAAAGCATTGTGCCATGAGAGGCCAGGGTCTAGTATGATCTTTACCTTAGTTAAAAAGCTGATCTCAAAACCGTAAGCGCCAGCGTTGTTGGACCCGGAGTTCATGTAGTTGCCCAACAACAACAACAGTTCTAAGATCTTGGCGAATTTGGCACTGGACTTAACCTCCTCGCACGCAGCCGTACCAGATACAATATCCTGAAAGAAATAACAACATTTATAGTTAAAATAGACACACCATTACAGAATATTAGCAGCCCACCCCGGCTTCGCAAGGGTAGGTATTTACCCAAAAATTTGAATATTATATAAATTTTACAAGCTTAGAACACTTGACCAAGTCCCTAAGTTTTTTTCCCTATGTTACTCGGGGGTGATTTAGCTATCTAATGGTGAAAGAATTTTTCAAATAGGTTTAGTAGTTTCGGAGCCTTTTAGGAGGAGAAACTTCCTTAAAATGCCGGCAATGCACTTGTGATGCCTCTGACGTTGCGGGTGTCCATGGGCGGCGGTAATCGTTTACCATCAGGCGATCCGTCTCTCCAACCAATAAAAAAATAAAGAAAATAATTGTACAAGCTACAATACTCACCGGTTTAACTTCGGATATGATTTCAGCATAATGTTCCCTGAAGGCCAAACTCCTCAACCGTGGTACTAGCCGCTTGATGTCAGCCACTGTGGCACTGAACTGTTCAGCTTCTGTCAACTCCTCGCTGTTTACCTTCAGCTCGGCCAATTTTTTGAGCTGGTCGGCTGGGGGCAGGTACTGGAACGGGGAGAAGGACATTAGCTATAAATCTTGTAATAAAAATTGTAAGCAATTATTCCAATAAAATGATTGGAGCGATTGGTGCTGACAATCGAAATACAGGCTTTGCATAGTTAGATTGCAGATGCTAAAATCTTGCCAATTTATTACCAAGTTCTTTGTATGGAAATAAATTATTATTATTATTATTTAGATTTTTCATTTATATCCCTTTTTAGAGGGGGCAATTTTAATATACGTGGCATGCGGACCTAAGCCAAGCATCATCATCATCATCATCAGCCTATCGCAGTCCACTGCTGGACATAGGCCTCTCCAATTTCACGCCACTTAGTTCGATCTATGGTGTCTCGCATCCAGCTCCTGCCAGCCGTCTTGCGCAAATCATCGCTCCACCTGGCTTGTGGACGTCCTACACTACGTTTGCCGAGACGCGGTCTCCACTCAAGAACTCGTTTACCCCAACGGTTATCGGTTCTTCGGCAAATGTGGCCAGCCCACTGCCACTTCAGCTTGCTAATCCTGTGGGCTACGTCGATGACCCTGGTTCTTTGTCGGATCACCTCGTTTCTAATGCGATCCCTTAGAGAAACGCCGAGCATATACCTCTCCATTGCAAGCTGAGCGACTTTGAACTTATGGACCAGTCGAACCGTCAGTGTCCACGTTTCGGCTCCGTATGTAAGCCAAGCATAATACGTGAAAATTGAGTAAGTGGATAATACAAATGAAGATGTTAGAAATTTAGGGGTAACGCGGCAGATATTGTGTATGGAGGCTTTTTGGGGCAGACAAATAGATTTAGAACAAGAGCCAATGAAGATCGACTTACATCCATTTGATAACCAGATCAAACTCTTGTTTTTTAATTTTATTTTTTTATATTAATATATCTATGATGTCTTGCCTATCGCAAAACTGTCACGGCCCGCTTCCAAGGCTAAACCGTTACACGGATTTTTATGAAATTCGACATGAACATACATTGGTTCTTGAGGAAGGTTCTTGAAGGAGGCTAATTTTTAACGACCGAAACCGGACGCGCGAGTGGAGCCGCGCTCAAAAGCTAGTATACAATATTTCAACAGGCATTTGCTAAATTTGTTACTCTTTGGTTTACATAATTATATTTTAAGAAAAATGTTACTGCAATATCAAATTGGATATAGTCTGTAAGGTATTGTAAGTGATAAATAAATAAAAAAAAAATTATACATATTATAAAACACATATTATATATAAGAGGTCAAAAATTTCTCAAAAGACTGGCTGACTTAAATACTTGTCTCTGATTGATAATACTTTTAATATTAATAAATGTATAAAAAATAACTAAAAATATTTTTTATAATACTGCTGACAAAGGAATTTTGTACCATGCATAAAATAAGTAACAAAACATTACAAAAAGAATATTCCGATACCGGGAATCGAACCCGAGCCTCCTGGGTGAGAGCCAGGTATCCTAGCCACTAGACCATATCGGATGTTGTAATAATCTATCAATTAACTGTTCATATTCCGAAATGGACTTTATTTACTTTACTTTTCCTACTTACTTTATTTTAGGATTTTCATCACTAGCATGAAATAAGATAACAAGGTTGGTTATCATTAGTTTTTATTGATTTTATGAATCCAAGTTAGATGTTTTTGGAGAACGGGCTTTAAAATTTAGTTTTATTTTAGTTTTCATTTTTTTTTAGTTTTTTTTTGTCACCAAAAAGCTTACTTTCTTTTGAAATGCCTGAGGTTGGTAAGTGATTTCCAAGCTCAGCCGTGAACTACAAGAGCATAACAGTGTTTTGAGATCTCTCCCTCGCAGAAAACGGAGGACAGAGAATCTTTTCCGCAAGAAATTTTCGAATCAATCAAAAAATATTAATAAGCAGTAGAGTTTCGCGGACCTTAATAAAAACAAATAGAGATAACGACACAGGGCAAAGTTAATCCATATATCCAGCTATTTACCAGTGAAAGTCTTGTTTAAATCGGTCCAGCCGTTTCAGAGATTCCCCGGAACAATCAGATAAGAAAAACTTAAAAAATGATTTCTTGATGTTAGTACCGTATATACTTTCATACGCATTTAGTAAAAAGGTGTTTATTTGAAATTACATACAGACATTTCAACTTTATTTATTTGCCTAAATAAACACACCTGTATTAGCAGATCCAGTACATTGGCAGTCAGGACAGTGGTGTCACATCTCAGTATACAAGTTCGGATATGTTCATATGTCATGTGTTTGAGAGACCCTCCTAAAAGGATCGAGAGGTTCTGAGCCGCCTTGCTGTCCAGAACCTTGAGGTCTTTCACTTTCTTCAACGTGTGGACCCTGGAATAAATTTCATTGGAGATTTTAATATTTATTCGTATGGTGACGGATTAAGTATAGGTAGTGCTATTACCCCTACTCAATCCGTCTGCCCAGGGTGGTATAGTAGGCCAATACCTCCTTTCTAAGGAAATGCCTAGTAGAGTAGTGGGCTTTTGTTGAAGAAATTTATAACAAGCTTTTTTAGGGACTCGATCATAACTCCATCTATCGCAAACTGAAAGCAACAACATGTAAAACTATAGTACCAATTTTAATTACTAGATGTCGCTCTTCTATTTTTAAATAAAGTGGCAAGTTACAAAATATTCTTACTTATCAACTGCGTCCTCATTCTTCTTCGCGACAGGTTTGCTGGAGAATTTCGCTGCTAATCCGGTTAGAATGTCCGGAGAAGCGAGTTTGTCTTCTTGCACCTACAAATTGAACATTTTTATACTATTTATTTATATTTAAATTTTATACATGTAAAATTCGCGCTATGAATTCTTATTAGAAATGTGCCGTCTGTGACTTTGGCGACTATCAATTCATCATCATCTCCGTATGACGTTCACATCTGGGCGGAGGCCTCCCCGAGGCTCCCATTAACAACCAGGACTGTGCTACCCGCATCCAACACTCCATTGTAAAAAAACCGACTCAGTAGAAAGTCTTCACGATTTTCGGAGCATTAGGTGTTTTCAAAGAGGCTTTTTTTTTTTTTTTTTTATATTTAAGCTGCCAAAATGACTCTGCCCTGCCTGATGGAAAGCATGAGCAGAATCCAAGAGTGGTGGTCACCATCCTCAATACGAAAAAGAACAATGCAGCATGGTGACCCACACTATGGCGGCCTGGGGGGAAGGGGGATGGTGAGGGGGATAGGGGGCGCTGGATTGGGGTATGGACCTCCGGTATCCTCACTCACTCGATGAAACACAGCGTAAGCGCTGTTTCACACCGGTTTTCTGTGAGGCCGTGGTATCACTCCAGTCGAGCCGGCCCATTCATGCCGAAGCGTGGCTCTCCCACGGTAACATTTAGCCGGTTTGCACGAATTTGCAATTACCGCTTGCTTGTCGGGAAATTTTTGTTTACTTCGCAATTTATCGTATTTGGGGTCCGAGTGGTGTAGAAAGATAATACTATAGTCAGATATCTCATTGCTAAATAGCAACCGAATAAACAATAGCTGAATGGTAGGTTTTACCGCCTAGTCGAGAGTGGTCACCGTGAGAGATGACTGTCAAACCGACAAAGTAACTTTGCACAAACGATTTGATTTTGTGTCATCAATATTTTCATTCTATACGAGTGAGTGACAGTTTTATCACAAATGACATGTATTAAAACATAAAACACACACCTAAAATGTACTTCGTAAGTTTTTACACAACACTAGTGACATTTGTCACAGAGATCAAGCTATATCTTAAGGACTATAGTCGAACATTCCTAATTTGTATAGAAATAAAGAGATACGAAAGAACGATATATAAATATACAAATTTATATATTTATAAAAGATATTACATTTAACTAGTCCCATTTTTTTTTGTATATTTTTGAAGTAAAACTTCTTTACGCACGCTTGACTTGGGAAGTAAGCGTGTAATTGCGAGACGAGAACGTTACGAAAATGTGATCGGGCGAGGCGAACGACGAACGGAATAAGGAGGGAGATATAAGTTAGTATATATAGTTAGGACTTACCGTGACCCAGAAAGCTTTCTCCGACATCTTTTGTGGCACTATCGTCTTCCAATTGGCACGTTTTAATGGTCCTTCGACCTCCCACTTCTTCTTGGGTTTTAGACCGTGTGGTAGTATTACATCTGGTTGGGGCTGGAAGAGATTAAAAATAGTATAAGAGATAAAAATTAAATGAAAAACATTTACAAGTTGATTTCTATTTTCGATAAATTTTGTAAGACTCGATTAAAGAAAGATGGTTGAAGTTTGTGAAAAATGTGAATACTACAATAAAAAAATTATCTACTATAAAATAAGGAAATTAAATAAATGACACTTTTAGCCCAAAGAATAAATGTACAATAGGTGCCAATGGTATATTCCAAGAAGACCTAGATTAAGTGATAAAATTTTCTCGATATTTACATTAACTGCATCAATCTCAATGCTAATAAGGTAAATAGATGACAGTATCGTAAATAAATACCGATGCCTCTTTCATTAAAACGAATATTACAAAAGATCTCAGAAAATATAAATATTACAGCTTTTCATTTGTATTACAAATTTTAATTTTAAAATAAACATTGAAATATATTGCTCAATTGAGTAGTCTAAAACAGTGACGTCACAAGTTTGTATTTAATACATTTTTCATACAATTTGTCATTTTGACAGATAAAAAGTAACTAATTTGATTAGAGTGTCATTTAACATGTTGCCCATTAATGAAAAAGAGGTGCCTAATTAAAATTTTAACACTGTGCGTCAAAATTTCCGTTGATTAAGTTTCATTTATTAATATATATTTTTGCCACACACAATTAACTAAAAATACCTCTAAAATGTTATTAAAAAAAGTAACAAAATCAATTTAACTGTTTTGTAGTTAGTCATCTCTTTTGTGACAAAAATACGTAAATTTTAGCTTTTTGTTCCTTATAAAACATACTTACATCACCTTCCTAGGCTTTATTATTCCCAAGATTATTTGGGGTCCGCTACTAGTTCAGCCGGTTTTACCCGAATATCAGTTTTTACACAGATCGACTTGCAGCTGGTCTCCGAAATTCAGTATTGCGAAGGTCAGCTGCAAGTCGCTCTGTCTGTGTGTCTGGTGAACTGAATGCAAAGGTTGAACTAGTTGAATTACACAATTTACTGTATTATATTATACTTTATTGTATACAAAAATGTAAAATATATGAGCAATGTTACCATCCTGGGCGCGAATCCTCCCGGCGGTGGGGGAGGTCTTGGTCCTCCCATCATAGGCGGAGGCGGCGGAGGGCCAGCGCCACCCGGCATGGGCGGGGGCGGAGGCCCGCGCGGTCCGCCCGGCATGGGCGGCGGGGGCGGTGGTGGAGGACCGCCGCCTGATGCACAACAGTTATATTCAACATACATACTTGTACTGTTTTATAGCTCATCTAACCTAAAAAGTACCGTTCTGATAGATTCAAAATGAAGTGACTGTGTCAAAAAAGTCAATCAGTGTAATATCCGATTCTCGATATCGGTTATATATTTACAAATCGAATCCAGTTTTACAGAGGACAATGGCAGGCTTGTATGAGAATTTTTTTACCGCCTGGCGTATCTCATGGTAGGGTTTGTTTTTGTATTTATTTGGCTGCTAGTATCATATCAATAAGTCAACAACATTTTAAATTCCTAGATTTTTACAACTATGCGTTAAAATATTAATTTAATTTTTAGATTACTATAAAATACATGGATCATAAATGATGCAATGGGTTGTCATTATTGTCAACAAGATGGCGTAATATTACTCTTTTACTTTTACCAAATACAGCAGTGAGCTCATTCATAAATATCGATTCAATTATATAATCGTTTTTATGTAATATATATTATGAAATAATGTAAAATATTTTCGGCATTCTGACACACAACGCCATCTAGTATTCCGACTAAGTAGACTTTAGTCATATCTGTTTAGAACACATAGGAAAGCGTTTTGATAATGGAGTTGTGTCACTTTATGAGCAGAATTAAAATTCGTTTAGCGCAGTTGTAAAAGTATTGTATATACATGAAAATAATTAGGATGATTCACGTAATATACGGTATAAATCTCATTCATAACATATTGCCAGTGGTACAGGATCTTCCATTCGCCTTTACAAACAACACGAGTTATGTTTAACAGTGAAGATTATTGAGACTCAATTACGCCCATACAACCATACATTGTTTCTTATTGAAAAGTATAAAACGTCAAATGGTACTTCTTAGATTAAACAGACTGTTGTTTTTTCTTATTTGTATTATATGTAATAACTACTTGTAGATACTTAATTTATTTTTTTATTACAGAGAGAGATGACTGGTTTCAGTCAAACAACATACAGCAACACGGTAGGGAGTAGCCATACGCAGATATCTCCTCTGTCAAAGTATATGCCCAAATGGGCCTACGCATTATATTAATATGACACAGAATATATTTTTGTGCGTGAAATTCTGAATGTTTTATTTTAAATGTTATGTATGAGTTTGTAGTGACAAGCGATTGTTTTTGAATGTGAATCTAAATTGTGTGTGTTGTGTGTGTGTGTGTGTGTGTGAAGACTTCTCTCCGAAAAAATGATACATAGTTTTTTATGGGGCAAAGACGCTATGGGTATTCCCCTCCGTTCAGTGGTGCTCTATGCCTTTGACTAGCTAAAAGTAATCCTTAGATATATTTCTTTTTAATGTTAATTAAAAAACACAAAAGCCATGCAAAATCTACATCATGCTTTGTTTTAAATTTAAAAATACTTACTTGTAGGCATAGGAGGCGGAGGCGGTGGAGCAAAACCTAGAAACACACACCGAGAAAGGGACAGAATATAGTGTTTGCATGCGTGTAAATGAGACAACAACAATAAAATAGTTTCGAATACAGACTATCCGGTATACACGCCAAGAAAAGGATGGAATATACTGCTTTTTTTTATTGCACGCGTGTGAATGAGATAAAAATAATAATTGCATGCACAAAGAATACCATCTATGTAGCAAATGCGTCATGCAACAAACCATTTTACATGCATCATGCTTTAAAATATAATTAAAAATGGTCTAAGATTTAAATACATACATGCAAATAAAGGTTTAACTTACGCGTGTATCTAGAATATCTGATTTATCATATATTTATTGTACAAGAAACTAGATTGACCCACGCAACTTGCCTGCTATCTTCTAAAATAAAAGTAAGCAACTCCTTATAACATCAGCTATTTGCGAATGAGCCCCGTCAAAATCGGTGTAATCATTTCAGAGATTATCCGGTATAAATTTAAAAAAAATCATATTTGATATAGGTACCGTGTCTACTTCCATATGTATTTATTGAAAAACTGTTTGGAATTTCAAACACACTTCAATTTTACGTGTTTATATTGATGTTATATTGAGGGTAAGCAATGACGGCGCGGCCAATACCTAGATGGGTGACCGCTGGTGGCATGATAACATGAGGGTCTCCGTGATTCACGGTCACGGAGGTCACGTTAAGCAGTCGGTCCTGGTTGTTATCATACGATAAAAGTCGTGAAGCTTAGTTGGAGGCCTTCGGGCGGCTTAAAAACATCCAACGGCAAGATTTACGTAGCCACAACGTATTCTTGCCAGTCCCCAACCCGCACTTGGCCAGCGTGGGGACGTATGGCCTTAACCCTCTCCTGAGAGGAGACCCGAGCCCAGCAGTGGGACATTATGGGTTGTTGATTGTTTGATTGATTGATATTGATGATATTATATGTTATTTTTCTGTCTTTTCTATTTCGGTTCTTACGTCACTACTGAATGAATAGGGTAATATATACATATATAATAGGCGGTACCACTTCGCATTCTTAATCCGACCCTAAACAGACTCAAAATACATACATAAGTTAAACCATTTATTATTAGTTAATATAAATACCATGTTAAATACTTTATTTGAAAAGAAATGTTATTTAAACAAATAGTTACTAACCTTGACCGGGCATCGGTGGCGGAGGCGGTGGTGGACCAGCCCCTATGCAAGAAAGAGACAGACATATAGTACATGCAATGAATGACAGAGAGAGGTGATAATTATTAGTTTCATAATTAAAATACTACAAAGTAACCTCATTCTATGATAAATCACGTTCTATAATTATTCGTGTTTTTTGAACTAGTAGAAAAAAAAAATGTTTAATAATTTATTTAGATATGTATACTGTATTGTACTATATTGAAAACGTTCAACATATTTTATTAGTTATTTTTATATATATTATATACTACTATATTATACTATATAGTATATTTATTAAACATCTTTTGATAAATTTATTAAAATATATTCTGTACCTTATTTTAAAACCTATCAAATCAAATGAGTAATTGGAAATTATAACTAAAAGCCGAGATTTTGAACGTCGTATTCTTCAATGTTACCGCAATTTAGTAGAAAAAGGGTGTTTATTATACATGCAGTGGGTGTTTGGAGAGTATATAATTGTAACCATTGAAGTTTACTTACCTCCAGGCATCGGTGGCGGAGGTGGAGGACCACCGGGACTTCCTATCGCCTGTGAAAAAATAAAAACAATAAAATAATACGTAAGACGGAATAAAAATTGTTTTTTTTTTCTGTAACGATTCCCGCAGAAGAAATATTTCTGTGCCACGGGGGTGAGGACATAAGGGATAAGGGGGGGGGATGAAGGTGTGAACAACTGAGAAGGAACAACAACTGAAAGGGGTTTAGGTCAGGAGGTTAGGCAGTTAGCGGTGAAGGAAGCGACGGGTTTGGGTTTAGGTGGTGAGAGGAGTTGGTGTGTGGAGGGTGAGGGGAGGTGTGGAGGGCGTAGAGGGGCTGAGGAGGTGTACCTTGGCGATGGCGGCGATGGAGCCGTGCGTGAGGCCGGCGGGGGCGGGCGCTGCGCCACTCTTGAGGCGCTCCTCCAGGTGAGCTGCTCGGGCTTCAGCCTCCTGCCTGGCTGATATCGCCGCTTCCAACTTACTTCTTAAATCTTCTATTTTCTTCTCTTCTTCTGCTCTTGATTTTTCTAAGTATATACACAGAATATATAGCTTCGAATTCTAGCCAATCAGATATCAAGTAACGACGAAATCGTCAAAACCAATTACAAAAAAATATATATATATAAATAAATACAAAAGAGAAAACAGCATTCATAACTCATAAAAGCGGTTTAAACTAATATTGCACCTTGTACTATCTCACAAGCGTTTTCTCGAACAAAACCGAACCTCACAGTTTCATTAGAATTATCCTCAAACTAATTACACTATAAATAAATAATAAATAAATATTTCGGACATCTAACACACAACGCCATCTAGTCCCAAACTAAGCAGAGCTTGTATTATGAATACTAGACAACTGATATGAATACATAAATACTTTTTTTTTGTAAATACATACATATTATAAATAGAAAACACCCAAACTCCGAAACAAATATTTGCAGATCATACAAACATTTGGTCCGACCCAGGATTCGAGCCCGAGACCTCATGTACAGCAGTCGCGTACGCTGCCACTGCGCCACCGAGGCAGTCGTACTATAGATTAGGAGAGTACTAAGGGCTTTGAGGGTAAGACACATAATTTCTTGAAACCTGAACATTCATGCAAAGCATAAAGGACGGTTCGATTAATACGTCACTATTTTCTTATCGCGAACGGCCTATTTTATATATATATATATAAGAGCTGCCAAAATGACTCTACTCTGCCTGATGGAAAGCATACGCAGAATCCAAGAGTGGTAGTCACCATACTCATTGCGAATATGGACAATGCAGCATGTTGACCCACACTATGGCTTGCTATTGAGATGTTTTTTCCAACCCACTTAAAGGACCCAGGATCGTAGTAACAGGGAAACATGTGAGCGAGAGCGTCGACAATTCTAAAACGATAACTGGAAAGGCCAACACGTATTGTCATATAGATTAAGGAAGTAATTGGGACCAGTTGGAAAAGCTTATCAGAACACTCTCAACGACAAGGCGATAAAGTACTGCTGTAGAGGCGACATCTGTTAACAACTGTAGTAAATATAATAATGAATGATAACTGTGCTTACCTATGAGTCCGTCAATGAGAGGCTGTACATCTATGTTGAATCTCTGCGTGAGTCTGAAGTCAGGGTCGTACCCGTTCTTGTGTAATACTATCTGTGTTATGCATTCTTCTATCAGCTTGTAGTACGCCGGCCTGTAGTAATTATGAGCTAAGATTTTATTACCTATTGTATACGTCATCTAGTTCCATGCTAAGCCGAGCTTGAGTGGCCCAAACCATTAAATAACGTAATATTACTACAGTAAGACTTTTGAAACCCACTCAAATTTCCTCTTGCACTAAAAACTTAGTTAATAATATTTCTTTGTTTAATATACGAGCTGGATGTGAGAAGCCATAGATCGAACTAAGTGGCGTGAAATTGGAGAGGCCTATGTCCAGCAGTGGACTGCGATAGGCTGATGATGATGATGATGATGATGATACGAATTATTTAAGTAATCACCAACCTTATGAGTTCATCATCTCTGATGAACAGCAAATGTTGTAATATTGACAGTAAGTACGGCTCCGCTGGCGTGTCCATCACTAAATTCTTCACCAGCTCGAAGCATTCGTTCACATCGTGGAAATCAACTCTGAAATAGGATTAAATATACATATTAAAGATCGCATATTTCACACAAGCACAGAATAAATGGTCGTGTTTGCCACACAAAGATTTAGCCAGGGCAGGAATTATTCGATCCATACACAGGTCTTCTGCCAATCCTCTGGCTTAGAAGTCAGGATCACTAACTACAAAAGCAACTAGTCTAGAAATTATTTTGATTTCATTTTGGTTCAGGGAACTCCCCCTTAAACTGCACGCATGATAGAATATTGTAGTGTGATATTGGTTAAAGCTTTAAAACTGCCATGCGACAAATAATCTTATGCACCTTACTTTATGGTCTATTAACGATTGCATCCATGACTCTGATGATGATGATGTTCTCCTAGCCGATTTCGGCAACGGCAGCCAGTCTTAACGGAGACCAGCCAACTACGTAGGAGATTAATAGTGCACAAGTGTGTGCGCAAACACAAGTGCACCCTCTGTTACCTCTCTCTCATAATCCGATGCGACGGTTAACCGACACGACCGGGGAGAGATCAGGCGCAGGACCGACAGCTTAACGAGCACTCCGAGACACAGGGGTTCAGACCCCAACTTCCAAACTCCGAGCTGTTGTTTAAGTATTTCTATGATCAGAAAAACACAATAAGACTTTTGGCCCGAGCCGGGATTTGAACCCGAGACCTCGTGATTGGCAGTCGCATACTTCAACCGCTAGCCCAATGAGGCAGTCCATGACTCTATCTACCTAATAATTAGGTGCCCAATTTCGAATACTAACCTGACATCATCGAACTTGGCGAGGAATTCGTCCTGGTCAGCGGCAGCATGATTGTCGAACACTGTCATCTGAATCTGCCGAGCTCCCTCCGCGCCAGCGCGAAGCTCGTCTGTAAATAGTACATATATTCGTTAACAAAACTCTTCCTTAATAGATAGGACGAACTCTACATAAAAGGGTAGATTAGAACTAGTTTTTTCAATCTAGAAAATAACAGAGGCAACAGCAATTTGGAGTTTGTCAATCAGCTGTCACACATTAATCTATAATATATTACATTATTTAAACTAAAATGCACCTTACCTATAAGATCATAAAGTCCAGTTCGCATAAACTCGCTGCGTAAATGCATTCTGAATTCCAATTCCTCCGGTTCCGTGATGATCGCATTCATCAGTTGCATGCAGCCTGTCTGTAATGTCGAAAATGAGCTTTATTTCTTGCACAATAAAGTCTATAATTCTGTACGTAACAAATTTAGATCCTACCTTTAAGCTCTCAGGAGTCTTTAATTCTAAACCTTCGATGATGGGTAGTAGGCGAGGTTTCCGACTTGACTCTCCTGCCATTGTGATGGCTTCTAAAACCTTCTCGTGTCCGTTTGGTATCAAACATATTGCAGCTAGCACCTGAAACATCGTACAATACAATTTTTTTATCTATGTGTTTATAAAATCTACTTTTAATTCATACGAAGAGCACTCAGAGCAACTCTTTATGGATCACACAAAGTGTCGTCTGAAGCGACGAGATATCCGCTAAAACCACTACGATATCCATATAGCCGTTTTCTTTATAGACGACACCCGCAATAGGAATATTACTTTGTCGCCGTGGTCTTTATAAACGTACATGAAACGAATACAAAGAACACTCAGACGAAGAACAACAATTCGTGGATTACATAAAGTGTTGTCCCATGTGGGGTTCGAACCCACAACACTTGGCGCAACAGAAACCGGCGTGGCGGCCGCTTTTATCACCAGGCCATACGTGCAGTCAAGTATAGCCAAGTTATATTTACCTTGGAGGCTTCAAGAGCACAGTGTGGTTTTCTCGCGTCCAAACTCCTGGCTAGAACAGGAAGCGCCTCCCGACACTCGAACATGGTCCGAATGCCCACGGTGTTGTTCAGGATCGCTGATAAACACCGAATGCATTCGTATTGCACGCGATCGTAACGGGAATCACTGAAAACACACGGGACATTGTTAGAGGGCAATTCTTTCTTTTGTTGAAGGGATGGAAAACCGTTTAGGATTATCCAATCCCTGAAGAAGTACGACCCAAAAGTAAGAGGTGTTTCTACTGCCACATCACTTGCCGGCTTCTCTCTGAGAAGGACCATGTGGGTTTCAGTTCCATATCGGCACTGCTAGCCGTTGAAATCGAAATGTTATTCATAAAATTATTGAACGAAGAAAGAACAAAGAATGAACAAAGACCAAAACGAGAACAAGTCTAAAATTGGCCTTCAAAAAGTAAATAAAGTCAAGACAAATTTTAAAGCTTGTTTTTTTTCTAAAAAACGTAGCGCCCATACATATATAGTTTAAGCCCACCACACTCAGTGTACCAAGAGCGTTGTGGCGACCGTTCAAACCACTACACCGGGCAGTCTTAACTCTAAGGGGTTCTATAAAGTCTATGGGGATTTTTCAAATTTTTTTCTACTGGCAACAAGAACAGCTTACCGAAAAAATCCGCTTCCACTAGCAGCATGAATTAAAAATTATTTTTTTATTTAATAACGCATACATTACGATTAATTGTATTTTAAATAACTAACTACACTTAAAAAAATACTTAAACTTAGAACAAATTTTGCTACCTATATGAAGACTTATATACAAGGCTGATATAACAATACATTTAATGAAATCTTGGGCTATTTAAAGGTGTTAGTTTACTTTGGGATTGAATAATTTATCCCAGAATCGAAATTAAGATTAAGAGAAAAAATTTTTCAAACAAATTGGCTTGAATAATTTAAACCAATAAGGACACCATTTGTAATTTAACTTCATTAAACTGCGTGATTAAACTAAGTGGCAATAGCGCAAGTGCCGCGGTGTCGTGGTATGTAGGTTAGTTTCTAAAGCACAGAACAGCGCGCGACGTACCAACAGCTTGCGTTTACGAAAAATCGTCAAGGGGTTAACCACCGTATGTCATACGGTCGTTAACCCCTTGATGATAGTGTTTTATTGGATACATCATGTAGAAAATTATGAAAACAAAAAATAGTGTCCGGTGGTTAAACTACTGTACCGATTTTATTAAAATTTTGTATGTGGACTTGTAACATGTGTAGATATATCTAGTTCAAATAAATGTCGTATTGTCATATCCACCCTGAATATCAAAAGTTGAAAATCGAGCATGTTGCGTCTTAGTATGGATCTGAGAAAATTATAAGGAATGAATTTACAGTTTTAACCACGACCATCTTCCCTGGTACTATCTAAAGGCATCGCAAGAAAGTATATATAGGAAAATAATTAATAATGACCCCACATAATTAGAATGCTGACCCCAAATAATTTGAATGCTGATCCCAAATAATTAGAATGAAGGCAAAGAAATAATAATTTGAAGAACTTACTTGGTGTAACACTGGTTAAGTGTGGTCAGCAAGCTCTCAATACCCTTGGTACCGAAATCCTCAATCCAGGACAAAGGATTGTTCGTCAATGATATCCTAAGATTCTCCAAGCAACTATGCATCTTGCCGACGGATAATTCTGGTTGATTGAGGTATGCTACGTAGTCTGATGGTCTTTCGAATTTCGATCGGCCTTCCTGAAATGTGGAATTGATAATATAAAATATATTTCAAGTGATAATTTGTAACTAATTTTCAAAAAGGAAATCAATTTTTTGCGAATGTAACATGAGAAAATAAAGAGAGATATTTGGAAAAAGATGGCATGGCATAGCAGAAACTTGTTGGGATCAAAAGAATTCTCCAATTTTCTTTTTGTTTTCTTTATAAAAAAGACAACTCCCGCATTAGGAATATGAATTCCTGTGTCACGGGGATCTTTACAAACATACATGAAACGGACACAAAGTACACCCAGACTTAGAACATTTTATGGATCACACAAAGTGTTGTCCCATGTAGGATTTGAACCCACAACACTTGGCGCAGTAGGAAGTGGTGTGGCAACCACTCAAAACACTTTTTTTTTTTGACTTGGTGGAATGCCTTTACGCACTTCGCTCCTCCCCCGCGGGCACAGGGAGTTCGCTTTGTGTGGGACTCCTGACTGACTCGCCAGACTACCCACTAAACCACCACGGTGCGCCACTCTGCGCCTGAGACGGGAGAGATCCGGGAACCGCTTTCTTACGCCATCCGGACCAACCACTCAAACCACTAGGCCAACCGTGTTGCCAATTCTTCGCAGTCTTGTAATAACATAACTGATCACACAATAAATCCAAATCTTCTGCAGTTATTTTTTCTCAGTATTTAGCACAGTGACTATTGGAATGTAGTTTGTGTATGTGTGTACTATATAGGGAACTCGGATTTTATGATGTCAATTGCTTACCACAAACTTAAATGTTTAATTTTACTTATCATGACAAAAACTTGACAGATAATAAGTTTCGTACAAATTAAGTATAACTAGGTAGTACCTAGCAATTCGAATTTATTTAACACCTGTATACTTCGAAATTAATTATATTGCGATAACAAGAGTGGACCCACCTGTGTATTGACAAATTTGTAAGCTACCAGCATCTTCTTCTTCTGATCTCGAGGATATTTTCTTAACGGCTCTTTCTTTTCTTCGTTGAGATTCATGTCCGCCTGTAACATTAACAAAGAGTTTTATTACTATTTTTCATTTATTTTATATGGTTCGTAAATATAAAAACTTAGTCTGGCCATAAATACTATTGTAATTAAAAATTAACAAAATATTATTTTTGAATTCGACCACGACCAAGTACACATCCTGGTCGAAACGTCAGGCAAATCAGAAGAATCTTATAGTATATATATGTATATATATGAACATAATTATTATATTATAAAATACTTTGTGATATTAATATGGAGTGGGATGATAAAGAGAACCTAATCGCTGCGCATTACATAAAGTAGGTATGAAGCCAAATACAATAATTAAATTGTCCTTGTTATTAGTCAAATGTTTGAGTACCGGGCTTTTGACAGGTAGAACGAAATCGCTTCTGTTTATGACGTAAAAAGATATGTCTGTCTACGTAGTGTTCGTACGAAAAAGGCGATCCAAGCAGTAAAGGAAAGAATCCGAAGAAATCCTGTCCGAAAACAAAATTTTATATCGAGAGATGAATATAGCACCTAGAACAAGGACACGTATTTTAAAAGGCTTGTTGTTGTTGTGTGTTTGGAGTTTAAAAGAGACGCACTGATCATTTCTTAACTGATAATTTAAAAGAGAACAGGGTGGTAAAATCAAAACAATTTAAGCGGTACGCAAAGGAAGGTCACAGAAAAATTTTATTTACGGATGACAATTTATTTTTACAATAATTGAGCAATATTTTAACAAACAAAAGGTATTTATGCAGATTGCTCTAAAAAAGTTTCCCCTTTAGTTACTATTGAGCCATATTTTTGTGAAAAAAGTATCAAAACATCGCCACATGTATATCAAGATATCATTCTTGAGAAGGAAGTTCAGTCCCAACACCGTGTTCAATTATCAAGAATGGTTCTTTCAGCAAGACTCGGCACCGGATTATAAAGCTGAATCCACCTAATCTTGGTTAAAAACGAACGTTCCGTACTTCATCGCAGCTATAGGACTGGTCGTCATCCAGCTCTGATCTTAATCCACTGGATTATGATCAATGGTTGGTTTTAGAGAGTAAGGCTCTAAACGCCATGATGATTTGAAGTCTCTAAAACATATTGGATTGGATTGGTAGTGAAGAATTTACCCATAGAAAGAGTACGAGCTGCTATTGATGACTGGCCACAACGTATAAAGAACTATATTGCAGCCAAGACCACTTCGAATAAGCTTTATATATTTTTAATGATTTTATATGAAGCTATTAAAATAACACACTGTAATAGTAATAAATCTTATATACAATAAAAAATATGTTTTTTTTGTAACAATATTTATGGCAAGACTAAGTACATACATTTTTTGCCCTAATATGTTATATGAGAAGAAGTTTCTGATGTTAACCGAATTCAGCCTTCGATCTATGCAACCAAAACAACCTTCAACGGATCCCTAAAGATTGTCCAATCAATATCAGTTGTCGTTTATCTACATCTCCTTTGCACCCTTAGTAATGAAAACCAATTAATAGTTGAGATTTGTCGATTAAGTATATCTTTACATTTTAGTACAGTTCTATCATCAAGAGGCTTGTTTAACAATTAAAAAGTATTTCTTTCATAGTTCAGTTTCATCGATAAATGTATGAAGAGCATACTGACCAACATCTCCTCAAACCGTCTGAATAGCTGCGCATCATCCAAGGCATCTATCTTGGTGGTATACTCTGCGGTGGCTGAAGGTTCGTCGTCTTCGGCGCGTGGCTCTGCGCGTGGTACAGTGTCGTACCCACGCTCGATCTGGCCCCCACTCTTCTTCGGACGTCCGAACCATGTGTCCAGCTGGAGACAAGAGGAAAGTAGTAAGTTTTAGAAACATATTTTTGTCGCCGTCTTAATTTTTAATTTTGAATACACCGTTGCTTGTGTGTTAAAGTTTTTCAAGATACGCAGAAGATATTTATAAAGAACTGGATTTCTTTCTGACGTTATGGACCAAATAAATATATTTATTCATATTCACCACATAAGCGCTAATTTTTTTTTGGTTAAATTGTTTGCTTGATCTTTTAATAAAATTTTCAAGCTTGTATTCTTTGGTTGACGCTATGCGTTTAGTAGTAGCTCAGTATATCTGTATCACTCAATTACGGAAAATAATTAGTATAGATAAACGTTTTACAAGTTGAGCAAGACAAGTATTTTGCAGGTAATACAGTGTAGCCGTTATCAACGTCAAACTCATTAAAATTTTAACAGTCATGTCTAACCAGTAAACAATAATATTTCAATAGAATAGTATCGTAATTCATTTAGATGTGCAGTGCACGATTATTGGTAATGCTTTTTCTATATGGTTCTAAAGTCAATAGTGATGGTAAGTTCACAGATCTCACACTCGAAAGTCTAGACCAGAATCTTAACTAGGAAGAACCTGTGCTATTGTGAACAGACTGGTAATAAACACATATTTTTAAATACATGTTATAGAAGATTACATACAACATAACAAATTATAGCTACAGCCAAGTTTTGTTTTAATTTAAAAATGCAACTGAACTAACATACTACTCTTAACGGTTTTTTGAAATTCATCGAAAATAAAGTGTTTGTGAGATCAAAAAGACGTGGAATCTTTATAAAAATTAACAAAAAAAAACTAAAAGAATTATATAAAATAAGTATTTTTTTATTATATTTACGGTAAATTATGTCAAAAGTATAATACATACACGTTAATTATGCCTACAATATTTCCGCAATCAAAAATATACGTTTGCTTGTTCATACGTAGCAATTAATACTTCCTCTAAATAATAATTGAAGAGGTTCATGTTTAATTTTAATTTAACCTAATTGGACACATAATTCAAGTCTACACTATAATCTTATTCTATCGACTATTCCACAAGTGCTAGTATGTACTAAAAATCATTTAAAAAACTAAAATCCTTATTCAAAAGGTCTATCAATCTGAAACAGGTAAAAAATTTAACTTGACTTTATATAAAACTAGCTTAGGGCTATGAAATCACTTGTCGTTGCTACCAACTGAAGGGATTTGCCATAACCCCAGGAAAAAAATAACGCTTGCTTTTAATCATTTTGAAATGTATAGTCATTTTTGAAGATTTTGAGATAACCAAGCACGTTGGTAATAAATAATATTACATAACTGCAGTCAAAGTACGGATAAAATATATTTAACAGTAGTATTTGTAACAGCTGGTAAACAGATGTTCAATGATTACAACAGGATTTAGTTTAACCTTCTATTCAACAAACGAACAAAAACACAAAACGTCACAACACAAAACAAACAAACAAACAATGAACACCTTAACACAGCAACCACGGAAAACGATTCGCATCGCGTCAGCCACCAACCGAACACTGATTACCCATGATGAATTGCAACAATATTCAATGGCCTGTCGCCCTTAAACGTAATACAATGGCACAATGACCGACCTAAATATGCATTACAGAATGATTGCTTTAATGGTTTTGTACATCAGTATTGCTGTCGTGGACTTCGAGTAGGAGCATCACTCTTCATTTTTTTTGTATGATATAGATTCGTATGACAGACGTATCGCCGCCCGAGGATACCCGCAACACCAGAGTCGTCACAAGTGCGTTGCCGGCCTTTGGGGGATAGGGAGGGGTCATTAATATAATCATTAGCACGGTCATTTAATAGCACATTTGGCAGAAGTTGAACTTTTACATTGCGAAACACATACACATCCTCATACACATTTTATATCAAAATTATGGGTGATTACATACAAACACACAATTATTCATTCTGATTTAGAATCAAAAACTCTCTGGGTTAGCAGTCAGGTACTAACCATTAAGCCCAACAGGGTAAATGTCAGCTGCCAAAATTACTCTACCTGATGGAGAGTATGATCAAACCAAATCAACCATAAGTCCCCACGCTGGCCAAGTGCGGGTTGGGGACTGGCAAGACTACGTTGTGGCTACGTAAATCTTGCCGTTGGATGTTTTTAAGCTGCTCAAAAGCCTCCAACTAAGCTTCACGACTGTTATCCTATGTTAACAACCGGGAACGACTGCTTAACGTGACCTCCGAATCACGGAGATGCTCATGGTAACATGCCACCAGCGGTCACCCATCCAGGTACTGACTGCGTCTTCGTTGCTTACCCTCGGTGATTATTTCTAACCACTGAGTGCTACTCGGCTTCGAGTGCCTCTGCAACTGGGCAGAGTATAAGTACAATCTAATATTACAGATGACAAGCACTATGGAGGCCTTGTGAGATGCTTTTTTAAACAACGCAGGAGCCGCGATCGTATTGAGAGAGAAAACGTGAGCTGGTATTGAACCACCCTTAAAATAGGAAAGACAGGAGTTACTTTTAAATTAACTCACTCACTCGGAGAAGTGTAAAGTAAATAATTTTTTAACACATGTTTTTATGTAAAAATAAACAATGTGTAGTTCAGATAATAGGTTTTCAACGTTTGTAAATAACAAACGTTTTTATATGAGAAACTCGTCGCTCAAGGTCGATGGAGTTCATTGGATTGCATAGAAGCAAGCAACATTTAACTCATGTGTGTCATCAAGGTAAGTTGAATACTAAGCAGGCGGTGGCAGTTGTTTCTCAAAATTTACACATTACCCCTGAATTCCTCTAATGGGATAATATCTTGACACCCCATAATACCCGCGTGGTGACTGATCAAGAAAACGTAGTGCTATCACCCTTATTCAACTCTTTCTCGAGAGTCAACCTAGGGATACAACTACGCAATACAACAGCACTCCAACTGCCTCCTTAGTCTTGCGGTTGGAGTATGCGACTGCCAATCAAGAGGTCTCGGTTTTGAATCCCGGGTCGGCCCAAATGTGTGATTGAGTTTTTATGATTATATAAATACTTAATAACAGCTCGGAGTTTGGAAATTGGGGTCTGAACCCGTGTGCGTCGGAGAACACGTAAAGCTGTCGGTCCTGCGCCTGATCTGTCCCCGATCGTGTCGGTTAACCGTCCCATCGAATTATGAGAGAGTGCACCTGTATTTACGCACACACTTGTGCAATGTAATATCTCCTGCTTAGTAGGCTGGTCTCCGTTGGGACTGGCCGACGTGGCCGTAGTCGGCTAGTAGAACATCACAACAACATTCCAAAGAGAAGGAAAACTTGACACAAATTATATACCAAAGTCGGGGAGACTTATCGCCTAATGGTAAGTGGGTACCGCCGCCAATGGACACGCGCAACACCAGAGGCGGCACAAATGTGTTACCGGCCTTGGGGGATCGGGAGGGGGATGAGGGGTAGGGTTGGATTATGGGCCTCCGGTATCCTTACTCACTCGGTGAAACACAGCGCAGGCGCTGTATCACACCGGTTTTCTGAAAGACCGTGGTATCACTCCGGTCAGGCCGACCCATGCATGCCGAAACGTGGCTCTCCTAACAGACGACTAGCATGGTATAGCGGCCAAAACCTCCTTTCTAAAGTCAGGCCTACGTACAGCAGTGGACTATTAAAGGCTGCTGATTATCATAAACATAACTTCTTATTTGAAGTATTTAGAGAGGAGGGGGACAACGCTTTTGAAATTATGAATGTTTTTGATTGAGTGAATGAAAAGAAACGACTTTCATTCAAAAGTTATTATAGGTCGGTTAAACAGATTTACTGAAATAGCCTCGCAACCACATACGACGAAAATTTTAAACACAAAATGTAGATGTTAAAGTAATATATCTCCCACGCGGGGGACGATTTATAGCTCAATTTATATTAAGACCATTACTCACCACATTAAACTTATTTTGATACGACATTACAGAATACAAGGTTATTGGTCTGTACTTAAAACATTTACACAAACGCATGCATTTGAAGTTTATTATTAATGTAAACTAGACGAGCCCTAGGGTGTTACACGCAAAACAATAACAACTGTGGGAAACGCCGCGGAGCGAAGATAGTCAGAAAAAACAGGAAGCCTAAATAACTCATATCATCAACTATCTGTCAGTGAAAGTCTCGTTTAAATCGGTGCAGCTCTTCCAGAAATTGGGTGCAACCAACAGATAGACAGTTTTTTTTTATGTACCTAGCTGTATCGTGTTAATTTGAAATTTCAATTTTATTTATTTGTATAGATAATAACTAAAAATAAATATATAACGAATAAAAGTGTGTAAATGAAACTGACATAAAAATCTAGAGACACATACGCACAGAATTGACGAGCAAGCATGAAAATCACAGCACTCGCGGTTGCAGCCTGCAATTATTTCCCTATTCTTTAACTCAAAAATATAGTTTGACTAAAAAAATGGGGTCACAAGCAAAACAAAACTTTGAGAACTTGTACCTATTGTGTATACTTACCGAAAATGGCGATCGTTCTCTGACAAACTCGCCCATCACTTTGATCGTATCCATTACGATATCAACACATTAAAATACAACACTACAATCTGTGTAAAACTTTAGTAAGTATGCCTTATGGGTCACCGCCTACTGACGGAGTGGCGATGAAGAGATTAATTTAGTAATAATTTATATTCAACCTTAAGATCTTCAGAATACAACTGTATTTGATGTAATGAAATAAAACCAAATATATATACATTTAAATTATTAGTATACAAGCGTTTACCGCCACTCTGTCCGTTAGCGCTGACCCTGAAGTTGGTAGCTAGTAATAATTTAGATAAGTCAGTATTTTTTTTATTTCATTATCTGTGCTTGTGATTTCAAACCTTTTTCAGTAATTAAATTAAAATGCGTTCTTTATTCTGTGACAGTAGAGACGTTTCTGAAGCCCTATTTAAATAATAATTCAGGTCAGGGTGTGGAATGTTTACCAATTTTGTTGTACTAAAAGTAGCATACATCCATACTATTTTAATATTTCAAATTCGACAGTAACTCTGTTTGTCTGTCTTATTCTAAACCGTTAACACGATTTGAATGAATTACGGTATAGAGATAGATTGGACCTTGCAGAAAAACATATGTTACTTTTTATCAACCAATATACATACATAAATATAGGGGAGCCGCGGGTAAAAGCTAGTATATGGATATGTACTTATCCTAACTAATATTGTTAATGTGAAAATAAGTTTATTTGCTTGTTTGTTACGCCTTCACCCCCAAAAAAATTAAAAATAAAATATATTTATAGCTACATTATCAATAAAATTGGCACATACGGCAACAATATACGCTATAGTGCCATCTTAAGTAGATACACTGAACTACGAAGCAACAAACTACGGAGTAAAATTAATGAACCTGAATCGCGATCTAGAAGTTCTCGCGCTGATTAGCATATATACAAAATCCCAACATCAATTGTTGGATAGTAGCCCGCCAGGCATGATCACCTCGCCTGATCTGAGGAACCCCGTTCCTCAACAGACGCGTAAAATAAACATTATTCTTTGACAGAGGCCAAACGAGCAGACGATTCACCTAATCCAAACTGACTATCGCTCCAGTAACTTAAACGAACGAGATAAAATAAAAATCTCACTCCAGGGGTACAGACTCCCAATATAATCACAGCATGAGCAGAATTCAAGAGTGGCTATCACCATACTGATTGCTACTGCACCTAATGCAACAATGCAGCATGGTGACCTACCCTATAGCGGCCTATTGCTGTCTTCTGCATCATTGGGCCTCCGATCTCCCACTCACCAATAAAACACGACGTCACGAATGCTGACACACTGATCTATTCAAAGCTATTCTAGTTGACGTTTTCAAATAAAAAAGTATAATCTTATTTATTTGTGTGTGATCTCATAATTTTGGCACCGAATGTTGTGTGATGGTACATTTACGTAGCCACAGAATTGTGTATGAACTCATAGGCCCAATATCGTAAACAGTAACATCGTTACGAATATTCACTATTTAAATCACTAATAAGATTTATTAGTACTTGGATGAGCGGTATTTATTATATCGGTAAATTTTCTAAAAATGAATCCTAAATGGATTAATCGCATCCGAAGCCCCCGCCTACCAAGTTGCATGACAGTCGTGAGAGCCGTTTCCAAGATACAAATTGTATGATTACATATATTCAGATATATAAAGTATGCGACTGCTGTGCTCCAAGATTCGATTCCCGGTTCGGACCAGACGTTTGTATGATCTACAAATATTTGCTTCGTAGTTTGGGTGTTTTATATGTATAGTAGGTATGTATTCACAAAAAAAGCATATATGTATATAAGTTATTTAGTATCCATAACACATGCTCTGCTTAGCTTGGGACTAGATGGCGTTGTGTGTAAGTTGTCCGGATTATTTATTACTAGTTTATGCACGCGGCGCCGTCCTTGTATATGTCGGTTATCGCGGCAAATAGTAGCCTATGTGTTATTCTGATGTATCAGCTACATTACTGTAAAGTTTCATTCAAATCCGTTCAGTAGTTTTTGCGTGAAAGAGTAACAAACATCCTCACAAACTTTCACATTTATAATATTAGTATAGATATATAAATTGCTCGTTTAAAGGTATGGGATAGAAAAACAGCTCTAGCACCAGTCCACTGCAGGACATAGGCCTCTCTTCGACCAGAAGTTTTTGGCCTACTATATAACACAACATCTTTAGGCAAAACCATCTTTAGGCAACTTTCATCGGACTGCATTGATTATGTAGCGCTTTCGGTATGTGTTTTGAGGCGCGAGTTAACTCTTTTGTAACCATCCAGAGAAACCGCATTGCTCAATTCGTGTCCAGAATTGACCGGTGTAAGAATGCCAACATTAGGAGACTATCAGATAGGAATATTACAGGTATGTACAAGCACTGGTTAAAAACAGTAGCCTAATTTATTATATATTTATTATCTATATAGGTATTATTACTGTCACGGTGGTCTGGTGGTTAGCGTATGCAACTGCAGATTAAGAGGTCTCGGGTTCGATTCCCGGGTCGGACTGCTGATGGGTTTTTCTTATAAGAAATTCTTAATAGAAGCCCGGAGCATGGAATATGGCGGTTTATCCCGCCCGTGCCTCGGAGGGCACGTTACGCCGTCGGTCCCGGTTGTCATGAACATCCATGGCGACCGTTATTGGGATGTCAGTGCCCTCAATTATACTGACAACTATTTCAAACTTCCAATTCAGTTCACCCTCAGGGTTGCGGAGGTCTGATGCCAGTCGCTCCGTGTAAAAACTGATATTCAGGTGAAACCGGTTGAACTAGTAGCCGACTCCAAATCTTGGGAATATTAAAGGCTAGGAAGATGATGATACACGGCATTATTTGGTCTGTATCCCTTTCTTAATTTAGCTATGCATCTTGTGTTCGAAATAAAGTATTATTACTATTTATTATAACGCTGGTATCGGGTTTATTATTGCACCTTTTTCTTCTCTTTGCAGTGATGAAGCTATACGTAGTCTGTCCCCTTAGCCTCTTCTTAATCCCTCACCACACAGAAGAGATAAGAGTTGAAACAGACAGGTATATATTACGGTGATTTTAGAAAGGACATCCTAACCAGGCCAGGTGTTTGTCTGAGGATTTATACCTCTTCAATTGATATTAACCCATACTAATATGATTAATTCGAAAGTAACTCTGTCGATTACGCTTTCACGGTTAAACTGCTGTACAGATTTCAATGAAATTTGGCATGGAAATACTTTGTTTAAGGACGAAGATAAGCTACTCTTTAAAAAAGTTATTAAAACTATAAAAGAACACATTGATATAATCAAAAACTCTTATAAAATCAATAAACATTCCACAAAACGGTCAAAACAAAACCTTAATTTGTTAGAAAAAGGTAGAAATCACAATAACACAAATCGAATTTTAAAGACACTTGCAGACTTGAATCTGCACTTGGCGACGGCAAAGCTAATACTGAAAACCTATCGCGAAATAATTGGCAGCGTGAGGCTGCCTAAGTGTGTTTATTTGTATACAATGAAGTCATTTTGCATAGTCATGAATAAACGATACATACCTATTCATATGTACAGCAAAAACTTTGTACCCCTTTTTACCCGACTGCGAAAGAAGGGTTATGTTTTTGAGTGTATGTGTATATGTATATTTCTTTGGCATGCCCTAGAGCCTAAACGGCTTGTCGTATTTTTATGTGAGTGGTTTCAATAGATTCGTCTTAGTAGTTAGAGTGAACCTGGGTACATCAAATAAAAAAACTAAATTTAAAAAAACATACGCAGTCGGCTTTTTTAATTTTCAGAAATGCATTACTTGTTACGAAAATTATTAAAGGTTGGAGAAGCTAAAAAAAAATATAGCAAACAACAACCTCTGCTCGACTTCTAGTTCAGGGAACCACGTTTCTACACAGAAGGTCATCTACAAATCGTAGATGGCCCGAGGTACGTCGGAGTTCCAAGGATTTCCTTTCGAGGGTGCACCTGGTTCCCCGGCTTCTAGTACTCATGAAGTTGTGCTGCCCAACGTAGTCACAAGTCGATGGTATCAGAAGGGATTTAAGCACAAAAAAATGGGATCACAGTTAGTAAAATTCGGTCGAAATGATTAAATTACGATACACATATCCGATATAAACATATTAAAAAACATTAGACATACAAAAATCTCTCTGTCTGTAACGCATTGACAGCTAAACCGCCGCACCGATTTCAATGAAATTAAGCACTGAGATCGTTTCATTCTTGAGAAAGAGCATAGTCTACTCTTTACCCCGATAACCAACATACACACGAGCGGAGCTGCTGACAAAAGTCAGTTTATATTATACTCGTATACAATAGATATGAAATATGACACTAACACCTTCAAGGCCGGCGACACATTATTATAATCACTTTTCCATGTTGGAAAGTGATTATCATCTTCTGTCGCCTCGTCATCATCTCTCGACTACTCGACTGCCTCTAACATTGCTTACAAATAAATAATAGTTTAAAAAAACTAAAAAACACGCTTTTTATAGAAAACCGAACTAAAAATATAGAAAATAAGTTTTAAAAAATTTAAAAGAATAGTGTTAACAAATTCAATAAATATAAATTAATAATAGTGTAAATAAAAAAATAATAATAAAAGAGTGGGGTGTTTTTTAAGATATTATCAAAATGATAATCATTCTGCTCATATCTGTCAATAAAATATGTATAACTATTGACACCATGCACCCCACGCTTTTTTTAAAATATTCTTTTTTATTTACACTATTATTAATTTATATTTATTGAAATTTTTACACTGTTCTTAATTTAAATTTATTAAAACTTACTTTCTATTTTTTTAGTTCGGTTTTCTATGAAAAGCGTGTTTTTTTTAACTATTATTTATTTTTTACTTTTTAGTTTGGTTTATTTATAATAGCTTGTTTTTATTTGTTCTAATCGACTATTAATTTCGTGATAACAATAAGTAATTATTTTCAGTTGTCAATAGATAAATCGGTTAAAGATAATGGTTGGAAATTAAAACTTCTGCCTTATCAACTATAGATGAAAATTATATAAATTAACAAAAATCTTATTTTGCAAATTGCAAAATGGAATAATTTTATCAAATTAGTGTATTGTCATCGGTCCTCGATAAATCTACAAAGTTTGAACGAAATCTGGCCGTGTAAAGTGGGTCAAAATCGCGCCCAAAGATGTCGGTTACAAACAAACATACATACATACATACAAACATACAAGTGAAGCTACTAAAAAGCGTGTAAAAAACAGCCACAAGCGCAGTAGCACATACTATTGTCAATACAGAAGAAAACCATTCCGTAGATATATATATAGCACTATATTGTTATACCGAAATAATGTAACGAATATAACAATGTGTAGAATCGAGGTCGTTGACACGTACCAAATGGACGACTAATGGGCCGTAATGGGTTCTAAATATCAGCCAAATGGTCCATTACAAAGACCGTATCTGACGTATTCACTGTAAGTTTAAATGCAAGTTTTGCTAATTTAAATATGGAGTATTAATGGCAAGGTTTATTAAGGGAGAATAATGTGTAAATATGGGGTATTATTATTTGATAAAATATAGATATATAGAATACG
Organism: Hyphantria cunea; assembly: GCA_003709505.1. NCBI lineage: Eukaryota > Metazoa > Arthropoda > Insecta > Lepidoptera > Erebidae > Hyphantria > Hyphantria cunea. The sequence goes on from PKRV01002956.1 coordinate 213,318, forward strand.
GTGAGTTACCACCCCTTTTTCATTCCGAGAGTTAATTTTTGAGACCTAATCCTAACATACTCCCACTTTTGTCAGTATTGTACATCAAGATCAATAGCAGTGACCCACCAGCACACCGAGTTATAATACTAAGGAAACATCAGGGTAGGGGTTCCAGGGTTTTTCCTTGCTAAGGGTCATCTGGTTCCCCGGCTTCTAGTACCCGAGATGGCGTACGGTTTTAGTCGATTCGAGTCAAATTCAAATTCAAAATCATTTATTCAATTAAGACACTAAGTGACATTTATGAAAGTTAAATTGAAACTACAGATAAAAATCATAGATCGACACAAACAGACGCCAGATGTTCTCTATTGTCAAGGTCAAGTCCGACATGCCACTGGTGGTATCCTAAGGGATTTCCACACGAGTCTTGGAACCCGCAAAAAATTACCAAAAGAAACTAAATTACTTCACAAACTGTTTACACATTGACAAACAATTCAAAAATAAATAATACACATGTATTTATTTTGAATGGTGATAATATACGTATCATCAATGCTCAGTCCTTGGAGACTTGCCAGAACCACTCCCACAGGCATAGAACTGAGAATAATTCAGTGTTACCTCTTTATTTTTCTTTACTAAGAGTACATAAAGGGTTTATCTAACAAGTCGACAATAATATTATGAAGCTGAAGAGTTTATTTATTTAATCAGCGTCAATAAGCTGAGAAATTAATGATAAAAAGTAACTTTTCAGAAATTTGGCAAATAATTACAAAAAACATAACAACGCCATCTAGTCCCAAGCTAAGCGGAGCTTGTGTTATGGGTACTGGACAACTGATATAAATTCATACATACTTTTTTTTAAAATAAATACATACTTATCATACACAGAAAACACCCATACTCCGAAACAAATATTTGCAGATTATACAAACATTTGGTCCGACCCGGGAATCGCACCCGAGACCACAACAAGCACAGCAGTTACATATGCTACCATTAAGCCACCGAGGCAGTAATATTTTGAAGTGCTTGTCTTTTTACAAAAAAATATACATACAAATAAATCAAATTGAAATGTCTGTTTATAATTTTAATTTAACAGTTATTGACTAAATGTATATGAAAGTAAATACAGCTAATACATTAAAAAAAGCAATTTGAAAAAAAAAAACTGTCTATCGGAACGGCTGTACTGATTTTGACGAAACTTTCACTAGCTGATATCTGAAGGTGTAACTTAAACTATTTTTTATAGACGAGGTGGGTCTCAGCTAATATATTATAAAAACTTAAATAAAAAATAACTTCATACCATTATAAGCAGCTGAGGTCACAATCCAGGTTTAGGAAATATATTTATTATTATTATTTCTTGAACCCACAACAATTCACGTTAAACAACCATTTTATACAATGATGTCACGGCAACCATACTAAGAACACGCGTGGATCGCGACTGTTAATTTTGAATTCGCAACGAACACTGTACAAGCGTCACTTTATGACCGAAGACGGCTCACTGACATGCGCATACGCATTTAGTGTAGTATTCTTAGTATGGTAATAATTAGTGAGTTAAGAATCAGTTAGTATCACATAACTAAAGGATATTATAACAATTACAAATAAGTTTCTGATAGCGTATCTTCCATTTAATTTGTGTCAAATCATCTCTCAGATAAGCCGGAACTTATCTGTAACCGGTGATAGAGGGTACGGTAACATTAGAGTATCAAAAATTGTTTTAAGTTTATGTACTTTGAAGACAATTTTGAAAAAAAATCTTCGCCACAATTAAGTTTGTTAGAAGTAACATTGAAAGACAAATGGTGTAGAAGTATCTTAATCTCAATAGGCCGCCATAGTGTGGGTCACCATGACGCATTGTTGCATTATCTGCATTTGCAATGAGTATGGTGACCAGTCTTGCATTCTACTCATAATTTCCATCAGACAAAGTCACTTTGGCAGAAATAGTAAAAAAAAACCATCAACAAATAGTAAAAATATATCAACAATAGGATAGATGATACCTTAGTCAAATTAGTTACTTTTTATCATCTGTCAAAACCATAACTTTGTATGAAAAATGTATTAAATACAAACTTGTGACGTCACTGTTTTAGACTACTCAATGGAGCAATATATTTCAATGTTTTTATTTAATTAAAATTTGTAATACAAATGAAAAGCAACAATATTTACATTTACTGCGATGTTTCGTAATATTGGTTTTAATAAAAGAGACATCGGTATATATTCACAATAGCCATGTACTACTGAAACGTCAAACGATAAAAGTTTAATGCAATCTGCCGACGAACTGTCCTACAGTTTGGCAGACTTAAGACTGTAACTGTGCGTAATTTAAGTTAAAATAAATTTAAAAAAAATATATGCGATATAGTAATTAAATAATACATTAAATATATAGGAATCGAATTATTTCACATTTTCCCCCTTTATATATATATATATATATATATGAACCTTCCAGAATTGTAACAAAGGCCCACTGCTTATCTCGTTAATCAATAGATACTTTGCCACCGAAATGGCAATGCTGGATGATTGATACATTAAAATAATTAATTTATTTATTTAAAACTTCATACACATTTGTGCATTGGCGGACTTAATGCCCAAGGTATTCTCTTCCAGTCAACCTTAGGGTGGTGTAGAAAACTTGTAAGGTAGTTGGCCCACTATGGTAACATTAACAATAGAAAGAAGCTTTACACAAAAAGAAGGAGATCGTGTAACTTATTTTTGAAAGTAAAACGGTTTGCGGACATTATGATTTCGAGTGGGAGAGCATCCCAGAGCAATACCGCTCGGGTAAAGAAAGAAGAGTTCATGAAATCTGAATGATGAGAAGGACATAAGAGACAAGATTATTTACTGTGCGTATTTAATATAACTTCCTTTCTAAGTCGAACATTGGACTATTTAAGGTTCCATGATCTGCATTCCAATCGTCAAAAACTGTTCTGACTATAAATACGGTTCTCATCAAATAATCAATTAAGGACAACCTAGTGACCATGATACAACGTGGCTTTCAATTGTGAGGATAAATGCGACGGGACATAACATAAATATTTTCCTTTTTCTGTTTATATATTAAAGGGCACGATTTAATATTTTTTTCTAGAGTAAATTGAGTTTCTGACTTCAACGTGAAAATAGCTGTAGATAGATAGAAAACTCTTTATTTGCACACTATAATATTACAGTTAGAAGAGAGTACATAAAATGTGAGACGGAGTGTACGAAGGGCGGCCTTATTGCCAAAAGCAATCTCTTCCAGGCAACCTTAGGATGGACGAAATGTGCTCGTTAACAAAAACATAGTAGCAATGTACATCGCTGGGGGAAGAGTGTAGAGTTACAAGGGGACTATGTAGGCAATTTTAAATAAATCTATTGTATCATCAGAAACTGTTCAGATCACCAACGCCTGTTTAACATTCTTTCCCTAGAGTAAGGAGAAAGTCTTTGGTAACTTCACTCACTCTTTGAAAAGCGGGAAAAGAATCGCTGAACACATTTGTTCTCTGTGTATTCTTGTCTGCCACACCGCGGAATTCCGCTGGTCGACTCTGCACATACATATATGTGGAAACCAAGCGTCTCCCACCAATATAGTAAGAAGTTTTAGTAGTCTTACGTATTGGTAGCTGATGAAAGAAATCATGGAGTAGAAAATTGTCGCCTACAACATGTCATCAATACATCAGTGACAAAACAGCACGGGCCATCCTAATTGACTTCCTAGAAAATAATGCGTAAGTATATCAATAGGCCGCCATAGTATAGGTCCACATGCTGCGTTGTTGCATTGTCTGCACTCGCTCTTTTTTTTTTTATATTTATGCTGCCAAAATGACTCTGCCCTGCCTGATGGAAAGCATGAGCAGAATCCAAGAGTGGTGGTCACCATCCTCAATGCGAAAAAGAACAATGCAGCATGGTGACCCACACTATGGCGGCTTGGGGAGAAGGGGGATGGTGAAGGAGATAGGGGGCGTTGGATTGGGGTATGGGCCTCCGGTATCCTCACTCACTCGATGAAACACAGCGTAAGCGCTGTTTCACACCGGTTTTCTGTGAGGCCGTGGTACCACTCCGGTCGAGCCGGCCCATTCACGCCGAAGCGTGGCTCTCCCACGGTGAAATGCACGTGGCTCTGATGACCTTGGATTCTGCTCATGCTTTCCATCAGGCAGAGTAGAGTAAAGTAAAATGTAAACAATTGCGGGCGGGCCTAAATAAATGGAGTAACTTTGGCAGGCACGCACTTATACAAAAAAAAATCCAAGGTCAAGGTCTATAGCTCATCTTTATGATACGATTAAAAGCATACGTATGATTATAAATATGATTAGTGTTATTCCGAACACACCTTTAATTTCTTAGTCACATGCAAACTTTAATCACAGCTTAAAATAGAACATTAAAATGACCTCATACAAGCATGTGTAAATAAATGTTTAGTTGACCTCTCTGATTTGGTAAGGTCAAATTTCTTTGTTAAATATCTTCACGACCAGTAGCAACAGAGGTTCTTAGCATTCTTCTACAAGGTCTCTGAAGAGCTCGGTAGCGTAGTGGTAGCGTTTGCGACATCTGTGCTCAAGCTCTCGGGTGCGATTCCCGGGTCGGACCAAATTTTGGTGTGATCTGCAAATATTTGTTTTGGAGTCTGGGTGTTTTCTACATATAATATGTATGTATTTACAAAAAGAAAGAGTTTATTTTATCTATCAGCTGTCTAGTACCTACAACACAAGCTCTGCTTCGCTTGGGACTAGATGGCGTCGTGTGTTAGATGTCCGAAATGTTTATTTATTTATCCCGGGACGAGGGTCCGATTATTTATCCCGGGACGAGGGTCTCCACTCGGACCCAATGAGGCGCACTACTGGAAGGTAAACCTATCTTTTTCTTTCAACCCGCTACGGTATAGCCACTGTTGATTTTCTTTCGTTGCATCAAATACAAGTTGTATTCTGAAGAACTTAAGGTTGAATTTAAATTGTTATTGAATTAGTCTTCGCTGTAACTCCGCCCGTCCGCGCTGTGACCTCCACGATCCTAAAGCGAAGTCCACAGGTCAAATCTAGATTTTGTTACTCAATCCAGGCATAAAAGTTTTCATTAAAGCTTTTCCCCAGACATCACTACTAACTTTCTGTTTTTCATCTGTAAACTTCTTTCCATCCCATTGTTGCCTGTAAGATATTGCTTTGGAGCGATAAGACCGCGAATTGTACTTTTTCTAGTTTTCAGTTGAACTTGTAATACATACAATAAAGAGGTTACAATAAAGAGATATATTTTTATTATTTCACATAACCCCTCTTCGGAAACAGTACTTTAACTCTTTAAGATTACTTTACACAATAGCCTTTTCGGCGGAAGGGACAAGAAGAAGCCTTGTGGTAGCTGTAAGCATGTTTCCCTGCCACAGAACACACTATTCTGCGTTCTGTGCAAAATAAAGATGCTCGCAAATAATATTTACCACGATTCTGGTAAATCTAAGGTCTTCTCAGCTCTATAGAAGTCAGTACAATCAGTTTTCCGTTTCTTTCTTTCCAAGTGGAGGAATTAATAAAGTATTTTGTAGGACAAATGGCCACAATTAACTGGCTCCTTGACACAGTGGTAGCGTACGCAACTGTTGTGCATGAGGCGTCAGTTCTATTCCCGGGTCGAACTAAATGTTTGTATGATCTGTTTCGGAGTTAGGGTGTTTTCTATGTATGTAATTACAAAAAAAGTATATGTACGAGTACGTATTTATATCAGATGCCTAGTACCTTTGGGACTGGGTGGCGTTGTGTGTTAGATGTGCGAATATTTTTTATTTTCTTTTTACTATCAATACACAACGATATGAAAACAATATCATAAGTGCAAATAAAACAAACATAAAATTAATAATGAATACAGGTAAAAAACTAATACAATAATGACCTTCCAAAGGCTATGTAAATATCGTGACTAATGTAGGATACTATAGCGGTTACGTCATCGACTCCTGCGCATATAGGGTGACTATGACAGTTGGTTACGTTGCAGGACAATGCCGGATAAGTAGTTTTTTTAAAAATTTTTTTTAATTTGTTCGGACATTTTAACACACAACGCCATCTAGTCCCAAACTAAGCAGAGCTTGTACTATGGGTACTAGATAACTGATATTAATACTTATATACTTTTTTTTTGTAAATACATACATATTATACATAGAAAACACCCAAACTCCGAAACAAATATTTGCAGATCATACAAACATTTGGCCCGACTCAGGAATCGAACCCGAGACCTCTTGCACAGCAGTCGCATTCGCTACCACTGCGCTACAGAGGCAGTCAATTAATTAATTAAATTAATTAATAAGAGGTAGTTAATTGATTAATTTCTATTTTACAACAATTTTCTTAGAAATAGTAGTAAAAAACAAAAATATTATAAGTTTACTAGTTGAATAAGATAATAAAGTTTCTAACACAACAGGTCTAGGCTTTACTACCTAGAACACGTAATGTAAGTAACCTTTCTGTTTTTGGTTCCCCGGCTACTAGTACCCGAAACGGCGTGCGGTTTTTTGGTTGCTCCGAGTCCTATCACTAACGGGTGATATTAGAGGGGGGCGGGCGGGGAGAGGTGGATCCGTACAAAAGAAAGAGGTGAACAAAACAACAAAAACATAAACAGTAGAGAAAACACCTGATAACATACAAAAAAAATGCGTCGTACCGACAATCTCATTTCTTAAGCCACAAAGATTGTACGAATTTTAAAAATGGGACACCTATTATTATTCCAATTGATGTACCTGTTTGTCTGATTCGGCTTTAAAGAATATCTACAAATAACAAGAACAATTTATTGATGATTCACTCACGTTTCATCCGTGATCGGAAACATCGATACGAGGAACTATTTTGAATATTTTATCAATAAGAAAATACTTACAAATATAGCCTATACATAAAATCATAATATGTGAGAAAACAATATCTTTGACGTACATTGGCGACACACCTGTGCAATAAGATCCGTTTAACTAGATAACTTTCTTTTTAGATATGTTATCATCGCCATAAAGATGACGAACCCTAATAAAAATATTTACAAAAAATCATGTTGAGAATACTCAAAGACCACGTATTCTATAACTAAGAATTAAAACTTCAAACTGTGAGTTGGTGGTTAAGAGGGTTGTGAGATATCATCACATTTGTTCAGTGTGACCGCTACTCACCAGATGGATACGCATAAAAATAGAATACTAGAAATTGATAAAAAATAAGTTAAACTGACAACGATATTAAAGCTTTAATTTATTATTTATTATAAGGAAGAGAAGTGACACTAATTTCTAAATCTATGTCTCATCATCTTCTTTTCGTTACTCCTTTAAAAAAAACTACTTTTGAAACACACATATCCGTGTTATGGTTGCCTGGAAGAAATCGCCAAGAGCGATAAGACCGCCAATTGTTATACATATTGTGATTGTTCCTATTGTATCATTTCTTACGTATGTATATACAATATAGATAAATAAAAAATAAATAAATAAAATAAATACTTTTGTGTTTAACCTTTTTCTGTACGGAAATCCACTCGTATACCACCCACGTACCGTTTCGGTTCGGTGACCGAAAGCCGTCTTGGGTACCAGCAGGTAAGCAACCGGGTGCATCTTTAAGATTGACAAGCCCTGGTACCCCCGAAGGACCCCGGGCTATTTACAGCTTGTTGATGACCTCATCTTTGCAAATAGCCACGCACGCTGCGTTTGTCTTAATAGGGAATATTCTTTTAACTATTTTTATGGTCAACCTACCGAAGTATGACAGAATATGCATATTTTAATTATCTGGTTAAACTTCAGGAAGTATCTGTTCATATAATACTTTGTTGAGCCAGGGTTCGTTACGAAGGATTAGCCATGTCATTGCACACACATTGTAAACTGAGATAAAAAGTACAATGTTATTTCTTTAATGAGTTTTAGACATGTGTAAGTAGCAAAGTCGACTTTGAAGATGCAGCAATGCGTTATTTTAATTTATTCGAGTATCTTTGTAGAACAGGTATTCACAAATACGAGTATTAACAAATCCTGATTCTATGAAAGTAATTTCAACGAAATACTCGTAAAGCATATTACATGTCACTCCCCCAATTGCCCAGGAACCGTCAGCTCGTTGGCCTCTTTTATCATAAAAAAAACCTCTTTCGCATAGATTTTGGTTAAAAAACATAATAACAGGATTTTGGCATTTATGGCTATTACATCTAGAAATGCGAAATGCGTCTCTCAGAAGATCAACCAAAGGCAACAGCATCTGTGCTGTCGTGTTTCGATGGTGAGAGCGAGACGGAAGACCCAATGATACAAAAGCATCTCAATGGGTCAAAATAGTATGGATCACCATGTTGCATTGTAGCATTGTCTGCATTCGCAATGAGTGTGGTGACCACTGCTCTTGGATCTGCTCATGCTTCCCATCAGGCAGAGTAAAGCCACTTTGGCAGAGTCAAACAAAAAAAAGGATTGCCTTTATAGATTTCTTAAAGGTTTTTGATATTCGTAATAAGTCAATGTGTAACAGCTGTCTACTGCTAGGTGAATTCAATTCATTATTTGACCTACATTTCCACCTAAGTATAGGACAGGTTCATCAATATTCTGCTCATAATCAGAGAAGGTCGACATTCAGACGCCTGCCATGTTGGCCTTTCAATTGTAAGAGGTAGGTACAATCATCACAATAAAATCCTGGCTAAAAATGCACCTTTGGGGACAGCCGACAGAAGTGAAAACTTAGTACTGAAATGAATATATATATATAGAGATACACTCTTTGTATATATTTAATAAATAAATTAATATTTTCGGACATTTTAACACACAACTCCATCTAGTCCCAATCTAAGCAGAGCTTGTACTATGGTTGCTAGACAAGTGATATTATTACATATATATACTTTTTTTTGTAAATACATAAATATTATATATTTAATGTATACTAATAAGAATAACGCACTGAGGTATATCTATGTACATATATACACAGTATTTATATAACGCATGGGGAGCATGCGATGACGATGACGCGAGTTTCATACTTTTTTCTACCCAAGCAAGGAAAATTTTAAAAAAACCTCGACTGTGTCAATATCGTCTGTACTCTGTGTAACTCTCACTACTAAGAAAAATCTGGTGACACCACTCACATAAAAATACGAAAAGCCGTTTAGGATCTAGGACGTGCCAAAGAAACAACCGAAATTCCTCAAACCAGAGAGAGAGACTATTCTCCTGCCGAACTTCCACTTAAGATTTTTCTTCTCTTTAGAGTACTATTGCTATAAGAATTTTGCTCCCTTAGGACTAATCCTGCTCACACGCCCACCATTGTTACTCCTGTAAATCAGGATCAACAGCAGCGAAAACACCAATTAATGACATTCGGGAAGTCCGAGGAAAAATTAAACTGTTTTGAAAAATAGAACGAAATCAATTATACGGAAACTGGAGAAGTTGGAAATATAATGTAATAACACATAGGAATAGAGACACTTAGTGTTCTTGAACCGTTACCACACGTAATAAATCCTAACTAGAAAAAACATTTCATATAAACAGCGGAATTCCCCTCAAATTAGAGATATTTAACCACAAGATAGATAATTGTGTACAAATGTAGAGGAACTGGGAAATCACTCACGGAGTGATGAGATTCAAATAAACTTGTACTTTGTTGTCCTGGCGCTCATAGCGCAGTTACATTCGGTGATTAGAAACAATCACCGAGGGTAAGTAACGACGGTGCGGTCAGTATGGTGGTCGCATGTTACCTTGAGCGTCTCCGTGATTCGGAGGTCACGTTAAGCAGTCGGTCCCGGTTGTTATCATAGGATAACAGTCTGCATTTGTCCAGCGTGGGGACGTATGGCCTTAACCCTCTCCTGAGAGAAGACCCGAGCCCAGCAATGGGACATTGTGGGTTGTTGATTGCTGTCCTGTGGTTCTATTGCACTCAAGGAAGAACTTCACTGATCACGGAGCACTGTGGGTTTTAGTAGGTTTTATATATTCCCTTATGGAAATATGAGATTGAGTAAAAAATAAGTCGCAAATAGAAATAGACCCTTTTTTAGCCTATCAGTACTGTTTACGTGGCGTGGATTTCAATGCCAATACGTCGACAATGACCGAATGATTTCATAAAGTGACCTCATCGTGATTCGTTTCAATGTTATTATTCTAGAAAACATCGATTACCACAAATAGGTTTGTGAGCATGATCTATCTTATACGGAAGCATTATATATCTTGATGATAGCATAAGTGCGTCCGACTGCAACATCCGGACGTTTGAATTACAGTATTGAACCAAACACCATTAAAACATTTGAAAAATATAAATAGACCATCTCTAATTTTAAATTCGGCCGTTAATAAACAAGACAAGGCTAAAAATAATAAAACATTTTAAGGGTATACATATTACAATATAAAACACGATAATACAAATGCTTATTTCTTACCCCTTTCTTCCTCCATGTCTCCTTCCTCTTTAATCGCGGCAAACTGTTGTAATTTCTCTCGGTCATGTTGATAACTACACTTCACGTTAAACTAAACATCACTATTTTGCGTTGTAACCACAATTGTCATCACTAACTTGAGTTGCACAAAATTGTGCCCCGATTACACTAAACATCTTTATATTTAGTTGCAAAAACACTATCTATTTCATTCGTTCAGAACTTTTGAAGGGCAGAAGTGATCACTATAATGTAAGTTTTCTGAATTTGTTACATCAATTAAGTATTTTAGTGGCTATTTTACCAGAATCGTAGTTTTCAGGTTTTAAGCCCTCAAATTACCTCGCCACAGAACTAAACCATTCACATTCACTATATTTTTTATTCAATTACTGCCACAATCGATTTCTACCAAGACTCACTGAATTAACTACAATTGTCACCTAGAATGAACTATACCGGCCAAAAAATCTTAAAGCCTTTCTTACTATATGCTTTCAAAATTCGAAGATTGAAAAATCAGGCAATAGTTTCATCGTCATCATCATCAGCCCATTTCAGTCTACTTCTGGACATGGGAATCTCCCGTTGCACCCAAATATGATCGATTCATTACAAAAATTAGAAATAGAATTCAAGGACATGCGACAGCCGTAACAGTAGCATAATGTATAAAATGTCAATTTTAACTTCCAAAGATTGGGCCCTTCCATGAACTAACTTTGGAAAAAAGGCTTAAAAATGGAAAATTAGTTCCCTATATTTAGGCACGTTAATCACTGAGAATTTAATACTTAAAAATAATTGTAAATAGACACAATAAATAACTTCTCTAACTATTGAAAATGACCGTGGTTACTTGAATCATTATTTTAAATAGCTTGCAAATCGTGACATACTGATAAAACGCATTCTTAGATAATTCACGTACACCGCGCTAGTAACTGGCTACCAAACGATAAAAAAACCTATGTTTTTAAATTACCGAAAGAATACAAGATAAGGTTAATATTGAGTATAGATTCAAGAAGTTTAAGGTATGCTAGTAATGTTTAAATAATTATTAATCAGAAGACTAAGGAGAACAAGGAAGAAATTTACAGATCGAAATGTACCTAAAGACGAAATACCTTTAATACGGTAAATAATAATCATGTTCTTTAATATACTCTAAATAGAGAATGACTATAAACAGATATTTTTACCACAACAGCTCTCAGGACTGTGGAGTCTCATCAAGAGACCGTGTCCAGTAGAGGACGTCTCTATCGAAACACAATCTTACATAATTCGGCATATTAATAGTAATCATCTCTAACAGAATGTACTGCCCTTGCTGGAAAACTTAGCCCTTATTATATAATAAGCTGAATTTAATTCGCGTCGACTTTCATTTCGGTTATAAACCAGCAAACCATTCTGAACATCACCACAATCCATTCAGTTGTTTCATCACAAAGGATTAATAGCTAACTCACACATGAAAACACTCGCACTTCACCAGTAAACTGTCTGAAATAGGCAGGAGGTACAGCAAATCTTTCTTAGTGTACACTAACACAAAGACCACCGCTCACAGAAACAACAAATTCAAAAAGAGAAGATGATAACTTCAAAATAATAATCTTACAAAAGAAAATGGAAAACGTTACTGCATTTTGCCCCGGCATGTAACTAAATGGAGCACCCATTGATATCGTATCTGATAACAAGATAAGGACAAAACATACTCCAAGTGTAAGGAATTTCACAATTATTTTTGATTTATCTTATCATTCTTTCGCGCTAGGATTTGAGTGACATATGTCAGATTTCGTAGAACTCGGATATATGTCATTTGGGGTTGGAATTAAGTTCATTATTCTGGTAGCATCGGGATAATCTCTTGGGCTCAAATTTCCGCAGGATTCCAAAGATTTAACAACAACAACAACAATCCATAATGTTCCACTGCTGGGCTCGGGTCTCCTCTCAGGAGAGGGTTAAGGCCATATGTCCCCACGCTGGCCAAGTGCGGGTTGGGGACTGGCAAGAATACGTTGTGGCTACGTAAATATTATCCAAAGATTTATCTGAACACTATGCCAAAAATTGTGCAGTCAACTTGTTGCTCATACTTCTCATACATTTCTTAGTTGTGATGATCTCCCGAGATCAACTGAACAACCCTGAACTCCGAGGATTTGTGCTAAAACAATACAGTAATTTAGGAAACAATCCCATGATCTTGCATCTAAATTAAGATGATTCACTGGAAACGATTTTAATGTCAATATCCTCCCAAAAACCATCTACTTTACGATAGTTCGGTCATTATTGATATCATCCCTGCATAGGGTCATTGCCACGCTCCAAAAGATCACAAAATGATGTTAAACTGTCTTCAACCATCTTTGAGAATTGTCCAATCAAGTGCACAAAAGTTTTGCCCATCCATCCATTTGGATGAAGAAGCAGAAGGCAATAAGCTAATAACTAAAATCATAAATGTAGTTACAGACTAGACTAAAAATAACCAAGCACTAATCTGAAAGATTACCCAAGTGGACTTCAGCTGAAAATCAGCACTGTGGTTAATTTCTGAACCGCAGCATACATTGAGGTGTGGCCTTTAACTCACACAAGTATATAATGTATTATTTCTTATTTCTTGCTTTGTATTATTGTTTGTTTTGTTAACCCGTTTGCTTTAAGGCATAATCTAGTTGAATGTCTTTTTCTATCTGTATTTTTTTCTCTTGTATTCTGTACTTAATTTTTGGTTTTTATTTTTTATTCAATTACTGCCACGATCGAATTCTAACAAGATTCACTCCATTAACTTTAATTGTCACCTAGATTGAACGATAAATTTTTTTCTCCGTGTGTATGTATGTGTGGGTGTGTGTGTGTGTGTGTGTGTTTATTCTGTGTGTTTTCTTTCTTTTTTCAAGCCCTGCAGATTAGCCCATTCAACCACAAATGGTTTAATCAAGAATATGTTTCGACTTTTCTTTAAGTATTGTTAACACTCGAAAGGTAACTAACTCTCTCTACGCGCAAAACAACATGTGGTCTAAACCACTTTTTTTTTTAATAAGGTAAGTTTATTTTTAGTTACGTCTGCATTGTATATCTAGTCCATATGCAACTACTGCAAATATGTTACGATTTGTAAATCTATATCGATCTTTAAGTAAACTATTGTTTAGCATCGATTTGGGTTTTCCGTAAGTCGACACAGCTTACGCTAACACATTATTAACTAGCGGAAAATCAGAATTTATCGCTATCAGCAATGGTGTTGAATTTGTTATCTATCTAATCCAGAACTAAATATTGACAACAGGTAACTTAAACGTCTGTATCATTTAGTATTATACCATATGTTACTAATGCAATTACATTGATTTCGCTAAGATTTTGTTCTCTGTGTGGTGATCTCCATCTATCCTGTGGGTGTCGTAAGCCGACTAAGTGAGTAATCTACAAAAGACAAATTCAATAATAAGTTATGGAAAACTTGCAAATAGCCCTACACCAAACTAGCCAGCGCGGTATAGTAGGCCAAAACCTGCTGTCTAACAAGCAGCATATACCCAGCAGTGGCCTATTGTAGGCTGTCCATGTAATAGGATCTGAATTTTTTACTGCATGATAATTTGTGAGCCTAACGACGAATAATAGTCTGTTTTTGCTATTTGTCTCTTAATTATATCTTACTTACTTATTTCTAAATCAAGATTTTCCCGGTTATTTGTGAGAAAACAAATATAATTCCGACAAAGTAAATACTACAAAACACACATTATATAAATTCTCAGAATAATTAATAATACCTAGTACAGACGGTAATTTAAGATTACACTGTAAATAAAAAAAGTCAATAAATAAATGAATTCTCAAGGCAGAAAGGCCAAGCAGATTTTATATCGATTTTACACAAATTGACTTGGCAAATGTTTCAATGAGGCGCTCATAGCCCAGTTGCACTCGGTGATTAAATACAATCACCGAGGGTAAGCAACGACGGCGCGGGCAGTACCTGGATGGGCGACCGCTGGTGGCATGTTACCATGAGCGCCTCCGTGATTCGGAGGTCACGTTAAGCAGTCAGTCCCGGTTGTTATCATAGGATAACTGTCGTGAAACTTAGTTGGAGGTCTTCGGGTGGCTTAAAAACATCCAACGGTAACATTACGTAGCCACAACGATGTCTTGCCAGTCCCCTACCCGCACTTGGCCACCGTGGGGACGTATGGCCTTAATCCTCTCCTGAAACTATTACTACAGCAAGAACGACAGTTATCGCATCCATTCTTTCTATAACATACTGAATGATCAGAAAAAAGATTGATTACACAGAAGTTTAAGGTATTCTAGTACCGAGATAAGTAAAAAAGTCTTCTTAATAACACCTTTTTTCACTTGCACATCAAAATCAAACACCCAATCACGACTACGTACCCCAATACGTCACTTTAGTTTTAGGCATTTCACTTTAAATTCATCACTACTGACACTCAATGTAGGTATCTACACAACTATTTCAATTTTAAGAATCCAAATTATTTATTGACACTTCTGTCAAATATTTTAGAGAAGGCGAAATTCCTGCCGTAAGCATGTTCTCTCCGTTAGAAGCATATAAGTCAATGGAAGTAAACTAGCTAATAATTAAAATAATTAGCCGCAGACTATAATCAAACAATACGTTACTTTATAAACCTACACATACATACCAATACACAAACATACATAATTAAATATACAACAAATCTGGTATTCGTTGTTACCACAAGAGTTTAAAACAATCAAAGACTAAAATAAAAAAGCCTTTGTCTTATTACACAATAAACTCATAATATTTCACGCCTATCAGCGTCTGTTGGTATTATGGAAATTAACTATACCAACAATATTAAATACTATAATTTAAATAAAGTATTTGAAAGACTATCACAAATGGAAGATTAGATTAGTAACCGAAGCGTCTTTCTACAAGCTTTTATTTAGTTTCACCTGCCCCGATGTTTCTCTGTAATCAAATCTTGCAATTTAAATTTGAACCACTTCCCGGTTTCCGATTGAGCTGTAATTTGAAATGTATCTTTAGTTCTGATGACAATGCTATTGTTTACAATCGGTGTTATTATTAACACAAAATGGCCGCCGTCCAAAAAGGCGTCGTACATATTTCTGAACTACCCACTCAATAAGGCTGTCAAATGAAAGAGCTTATTTTTTTTTATTAAAAAGTTGTAAAAGCTTGTTTTTTAAATAAATCACCTATTTAAGATACAAAACAATCTGCTACATTTTTTGGAAATCTTCACACATACACTACTGTACTCACACAACAATTAAAACAAAACATTCAAAATTTCACGCACACATAAATACAGTCTGTGTCATAACAGTGTAATGTGTAGGCCGATTTGGGCTTATACTTTAACAGTGGGGAACACCTGCATATGACTACTGCCTATCGTGTTGCTCTATGCAAGAAGAGTCAAGATATCACTACTGAAAAATAAATCTGGAAATTTCACTACGAACTGTCGATAAAACTTTCAGGGAGTCCAAACTAAACAGTAGAGCATAGTTCATTGGATAAAACAATCACTGCCACCATCGTTCACAATACGAATTTTCGAAAAAACTTTTGAGTACAAATCGGCAAAATAATTCTTTAACACCTAACATTATATTTAAATCAAGTATTTGAAATACTATTTCAAATATAAAGTGAGTTGGGACACTAAAAAGGTTCTGGAAATTTCATCAAGTGTCGAAACAACTTCCAGGGAGTCCAAACTAGACAGTAGACCATAGTTCATGGAGTTTAACAATCACTGACGTCACTACACAAGAGTACAAGTAATTTCAGCAGCTCACCACCGTTCACAATACGATATAAGCTAGTACTAGCCCTAGAGAAATGTCCAATATTATTTACTAACATAATCTACAGAATGACGAAAGCTTACGTAACGTTTAGATCAAACGCATTATTTAGGCTTCATGTTTTGTAAATATCTTTATTTATAAGGAATGTTTCGTTGGCTTGCTCTTGTTTAGACTTCCGATATATCTGATTTGATTATATACAACTAGCTTTTGACCGCGGTTCCGCCCGCGCGTTTGTCGGTTATCGCGGTAAAGAGCAGCCATGTCCTTCTCAAGAATCAAAATATCTCCGTGTCAAATTTCCTATAAATAGGTGTATCAGTTTAGGCGTGAAAACGTAACAGACGAAGTTACTTTCGAAATAATAATATTAGTTTGAATTTTATCAGTTCAAGGCATGCTATGCTAGCAATCACGATCACGAAAAAAATCATTGTTCGCAATTCATAAAACAATTGTATTGGTATTGTTCACTTTTTTATTGGTTTTTAATTATACTGTAAAATATATTTTTATTCTCAAATAATAGTAGCCTAAATTACTTATTATAACATCAGCTGTAACACAATGAAAGTCCCGCCAAAATCGATTCAACCGTTCCAGAGATTAGCCGGAAAAATATATTTAAAATTGATATTCTTACGTAAATACCTTACATATGTGCTTCCATGCTTCGATGCTCTTGATTTGAAATTACAAATAGACACTTCAATTTTATTTGTTTGTAAAGATGTACTAAATGACAATCTGTAGTCCACAGTATAAACTAAATGTGATGGCATCTTGATGTCATAAAAATTTCGGTAGTAAATGCTCAAGTTACTACGCCAGATGCTAACAGTAAACCAAGGAGTCGATATATTAGTACTTATGTGCAAGACTTTTATTTACTGAAGCTTGAATGGGCAAAATTCGCGATAATTACTCTTACTTTTGAAATTACAGAGGGACATTACATTGGAAAGGGTACAGGGCAAGCCATCAATTTTAACTTTGAGTTTGAATGTCTTCTTGGTTAGCTTAAGGACTGCCGATCAAGAGGATTCGATTCCCGAGTCCGACTGCCTTTAGGTATTTCTTACAAAAAAATCGTAGAATGGAACCGAAGTCGGAGTATGAAAGACGGCAGTGTTTGCCGAAAGCCGTCGGTCCGATACGTCACGAATATCTATAACAATCTTTATTAGGAAGTCAGTCTCAAATATACAGGCAACTATTATACCCTTCGAATTCAGTTCACCCTCAGAGTCGCGGAGGTCCGAGGTCAAAATGACATTCAGGTAAAACCGGTTGGAGTAATAGCCGACCCCAATTAATTTTGAGAATAAAAAGACTAGGAAAATATATCTGGCCTTAGTTTGAGTTTATTCATCAGATGCTGAATAGAGAACATGAAAGGAGTAGACGGAATAATGGATTGCGACAGAACAGGTGCTCAACACTAAGACAGAGTGATATGTTTTGTTTGAGGGATGAGTTAATAAGTTTATTAACGTTTCTTCTCTATAGGAATGTCATTCTGGAACCGCGTAACAATAGTTATTAATTAAACATTTAGAAATAGAATGAAAGGGTCTGCTTGAAATAAAAGTTTTATGATTTTGACTAACAGTAAATTAAGATGAGGGTATTGGTCAGGAAAAATATAGGAGAATGAACGTAGGGACAAACATTTCACTATGTTGGATACGCTAAGTCCCAGACTCTTTAAAATTAAACCATGATTAAAATTACATTACGATTTAACAAACATGAGACTCGAGATTTTCTGGTCACTTTCTGGAGGACACAAGAGCTGCATATAGATCTATCTATGACCAAGATCAGAAATTGATAGCTAAGATGAAAAAGCTTCTTTTGTTATGGTAATGGTTGCCCCTTAGCAAACGAGCAGACGTATTGCCTGATGGTAAGCGATTACCGCCGCCCATGAAAACCCGTAACACCAGAGGTGCCACAATTGCGTTGCCGGCCTTTGGGGGATGGGGAGGGGATAGAAGGGGTGTTTGGATTGGGGTATGGGCCTCCGGTATCCTCACTCACTCGATGAAACACAGCGTAAGCGCTGTTTCACACAGGTTTTCTGTGAGGCCGTGGTATCAATCCTGTCGGGCCGATTTATTCATGCCGAAGCGTAGCTCTCCCACGGTAATCTAATGTTAACAAATTCAAAATCATTTATTCAATTAAGACTCTAAGTGACATTTATGAACGTTAAATTGAAGCTACAGATAAAAATCGTAGATCGACACAAACAGACGCCAGAGGTACTGTAATGTAAAGGTGAATTAGGTGAAAACACCAAAATTCACTGCCTCTCTGTGTCGATCCATAACTTCCAGTTTCCAAAATGCATAGGGCCTTATGAGAAGAACACTGGCAAAGAAAATATATAGTGATGTAAATTTAAAGATTCTGTCATTATTTATTATTTTATGTGGATAAGGAAGGACAATTCTTCAGACTAGTCGAAGTCAAACACAAGGTGCTAATTTCATAGCCTCGTTTGTTTTCGTAACGTTACAGAAATATTTAACGGTATAGTGCAAGAAATGCAGTCATGCAATATTCGTAAGTTATTACAGAACATTGTAAAGTCAATCGAAAATATCAGTTTAGTAAAATTAAAGTAAAGCTTAACTATAAACTGATCGTCCCCAACCCGCACTCGGCCAGCGTGGGGACGTATGGCCTTAACCTTCAGAGGAGAAGAAGAGGAGACCCGAGTCCAGCAGTGGGACATTATGGTTTGTTCATGAAAGTAAAGCTTTAAAATAATAAATAAATATATATATTGAACATCTAACACACAACGCCTTCTAGTCCCAAATTAAGCAGAGCCTGTCTTATGGGTACTAGACAGGTGACATAAATACATGTATACTTATTTTTTGTAAATACGTACTATTTTTTTAAAAGACAACTCTCCCTTTAGGAATGGATGTCCAGTGTCACGGGGGACTTTCAAAACATACATGAAACGGACACAAAGAACATTCAGACTCAGAACAGATGAGACTCAACTTGTGGAACACACACAAAGTGTTGTTCCAAGTAGGATTTGAACCCACAACACTTGATGCAGTAGACCGTGGTGACCGCTTAAACCACGAGGCCAACTCATACTGCGAAACAAATATTTGCAGATCATACAAACCCGAACCCGAGGCTTTAAGCACAGCAATCGCATACACTAACACGGCGCCACCGAGGCAGCCTAGTAAAATTAATAGCCGTTTAGTAAAATATTAACTTGAGAAATATCTTATACCGAGCTTTTACGCCTGTGTCTACCCATAAAGCATTACCAAGGCTTAATTAAAGATGTACCTAAAGAAAACGGATGAGAGACGCCTGCATGTAGCTGAAATGCGAATGTTGAGATGCATGTGTGTTATGGCTAGAATGGATAATGTGAAGAATGACTACATCAGAGGAAGACTGTAAGTAGCACCAGTGGATGAAACGTTGAGAAGCAACAGATTAACCTGGTATAGACATGCGTAGAGATGAGCAAAATGTAGTTAAGAAAGATTTAAGTATGGAAGTTCACGGATATAACAGTAGAGGACGACCAAAGAAAAAATGGATGGTCGGCGTAAAAGAGGACATGATCAGGAATGGAGTAAACATTGAATTGGTAGAGGAGAATGGAGGAAGAAAACTCATTGCACCGATCCCAAATAAAGTTGGGAAAAGGGTAGGGGAGATGATGATGATGACCTAATTAAGGTTAAAACACACCAGATTTTTTTAGGAAGTTTAAACGATCTCCTCCTCAATAGTATCTAGACTGAAACCTAGATAAAAATTAAATTATGCAAAATAATATAGAGACGTTATCGCCGGCCATATTAATTGATTAACCGATTAACAGCAGTTTATAGCACAATTTTTAATTATTCGATTTCAGAAATCGATTAACTTATCCGATTTTATAAATCCATTTAGTCGCAAGACGACAGCGTTTGACCTCAATAGCAACGGTTGCACAACTTCTGCGCAATAGTTTTTCCGATTGTAAAATACACTTTTATTTTGCATAGTCTTTTAACCAGCCTCCTTTCTTTCTCTTCCTACAACCGCTAACGCCCCCATTCTCTTGTATTATTAACTATTATTATGTATTGACAACGTAAATTAGCGTTGAGAGAACATTTGTTAATTTTCTATCAAATTTTACTTTAATACGGTTAATAGAATGTCGCCTTGGTTTGTTGTTAGTGTTAGTTAGCACTTATCACCTTATTTTAGTTGCTCGGCTGTAGCGTCATAGAAATATTTAGGTAATAAGGTCGTTTAGAGCAGGTTCCTTGTGAATTAACATATATAACCTATATGGTAACCCGAGACCTCTTGATTGGCAGTCACATACTTCAACCGCTAGACCAACGAGGCAGTTATTTACTTACGGGTCCCGGGTCGGGTCAAGGGTGTTATTGAGTTTTTCTGATTATATAAATACTTAATAACAGCTCGGAGTTTCGAAGTTGGGGTCTGAACCCCCGTGCCTCCGAGAGCACGGAAAACTATCGGTCCTGCGCCTGATCTCTCCCTGATCGTGTCGGTTAACCGTCCCATTAGATTATGAGACTGAGAAAAAAGAGAGTGCACCTGTGTTTGCGCACACACATGTGCACTATAATATCTCTCGCGTAGTTGGCTAGTCTCCGTTGAGACCGGCGCCGTGGCCGTAATCGGCTAGGAGAACATCATATTTAGGTTCTAAGACAGTTTAGAGCAGGGTCCTTGTGAAGTAACACTGGGCTATAGTTTTAATACCTACCTATATGGTAACTAACTCTGTGTCGTAAGAATACAATAACTTGAAACATTACATTACTAGTTTAAAAACCATAAAGACCAACAGCTGTCGTGTTTCGTTGGTGAGTGTGAGACCGAAGGCTCAATGATGCAGAAGCATTACAATAAACCGCCATAGTTTGGGGTCACCATCCTGCATTATTGCATTGTCTGCATTCGCAATGAGTATGGTGACCACCGCTATTGGATTCTGCTTGTGCTTTCCATCAGGCAGAATAGATTCACTGCGCCAGGCTCATAAATAACTATAGATTTTAGTGACCGACATCAAATTAGCAGAACCCCAGTACTTTACGATTCTGAATTATTATATATAGATTGTTATCGGTCTTTTTAAGGCTAAAACTACCCGTTACGATTGCCACAATTATCCCCATGGCTACCGGGATTGACTGTTTTAAGACTCAGAGGCAAATCTTCCCAAATTGTCTCTACTGGTCGTTCTTAAAACAATTCTTTAACAAACAATCGCCTTGTTCGTTACATAATGGACGTTCTAGCTATAACGGCCGGGCCCTAGAAAAATGATATATTTTAAAACAAATCTTACTCTTCATATCGTAAAGGTTAAAATTAGAAATACGTATCGCATGACCGACCTTGTAACGCCATTCATATACCGTAACATTCCTTCGTAGATATGGTTTTATTTAAGCACTTTCAAGTTCGTATGGATAACAAGGTTAGATAACATACTGTGGGACAGTTATTTAAATAGCACTACGATACTCAAATAGCATTGTTAGAACTGAAATAAAAAATAAACCAAATGCGAGTCGGACTTAGATTTCCCGCTTTTTCCTAACTGCATATGACAGAAGATACAGTACTTAGTCAAAAAATTTTTTTTATAATTTTTGTCTCTTTTTTCCGGCTCTGGGATAGCTGGAATGATTTTTACGAAACTTACATGCAGATGGCTGTTAATATAAGGAGTAATTTAGGCTAGTTTTAGTATAGAATAGCTTCGCTTAACAGTGTTGTCGGTAACCGCTGGTGACAACGCGGGGCACAGCTGGTCAGTTAAAATAAATTAACTATATCAGCAGTTGGGAGTACGGTACCCTATACAGTCCATATGATTCACCCAGGTGGAAAATAGGTGAAGCATGTACTCGTTTATATCACGTCTACTCAAATGACAATAAAAATCTTCAACCAATCACCATCGAGAGCCAGGCGATGTGAAATTAACTCACATTAGGCCCTCAGATGGTGGCAAATGTTGCTCTTAGAAAAATAGCTGCTTATTGAACTTATACAGTATGTGTATATAGAATAGAATAGAATAGAATAGAATAAACTTTATTGTACACCAGTTAAAACAGTTTACATTCAGGAGCATAACATATAAACGACCATGTACAAATGGCGGCCTTATCGCTAAAAAGCAATTTCTTCCAGGCAACCTTTATATACCTAATCTGAATCTAAGAATGGAGGGCTGAAACGATTTTCATAGAATTTAGTATGGGGTTTCGGAACCGATCTAACTAGGATTAATGTTAGAGAATTTACATTAAAAAAAGACCCAGAGGAGCTTGGCCATACAAGAAATTTAAATAAACTGTCAACACTGAGGTAATCACCATTTACAAGATATTCTAATCTGTTTAATTAAAGATATCAAATGCATATCTACAATCGCCAAGCACTAATAAAAATGCTATTACAAAAATCAACAGTCTGTAACAACACTACGTTTTTTCTTAAAATTGTTTTAAAAAGACAACTCCCGCATTAGGAATATACATTCCTGTGTCATGGGGATCTTTACAAACATACATGAAACGGACACAAAGTACACCCAGTATTATTCGTTACGAAACGGATAGACAAACAACACTTAAACGATATTGCATACATAAGACACATCTGGAGAGGCCTATGTCCATCAGTGGACTGCCACAGATTGAAGATGAACCAATCACTTCATTCACAAACAATCTTACGACTTTCAACTTTAATATTTATTTACTTAAAACTTCATGCACGTTTGTACATTGGCGGACTTAATGCCCAAGGCATTCTCTTCCAGTCAACCTTAGGATGGTGTAGAAATCTTGTAAGGTAGGTGGTGCACAGAAATAACATTATCGATAGAAAGAAGCTTTACACAAAACATACATATAATATATTATAAATAATAAATACATATATAGATAGATATACATTTATATATATACACTGACACAAATATACTATGTTCGTACACTATGATAACCCGAATATAAGGTACAGCAGCTATTGATTGGAATATTCAGCAATATTTAAGTGTAATCTACACTTACACTATAACACAAACACTTTAAACACTATTAAATTAAATTGTAACATTATAGAAACCACTACAGTGCGTAACGACTGTAGGAAGTCTGAAAACTGGCTGAAAAAATATGCATGTATAATCTATGGCGTTATCTCAAGTACAGATAGCAAATAAACTAATATTGACTTATCGGAGTATAATGGTGCGTCAGTTTGGAGTTTTTAATGATGTGGTTAACGATTTGGATATATGGCATTGAAACTTTTTTTAACTAGATTTTGCCTGCGGCTCCGTCCGCGTAAAGGTCAGTTATCGCGGTTATTTTCCTAACTGATATAACTTTTTATTTATGTACCGATAAATGTTGAGTAAACCGCAATGTACTAATGATACCACATTCAAGTCGGTGAAGCTGTTTTTGAGATTAGACAAACAGAAAAAAATTCTAGAAATCATTGTTTTTATTGCGTTCATAAAGCCATCAATTACGATTATATTATATGTTTTGATGTACACTCGAGAGCAATGAATTTGGGTAGGTTTTTGAGTTAAGAGTTTGGTGATCACAATCATTTTTGTTCTGTGGCTGGGTATAATTTATCAAATAATACTTAGAAATATATTCAAAAATATACAAGTATGTTAACTAATTGTCGACTAGTGGTCGAATTTCATCCATAGTTACTTATTTTTCCTTTCGGAACTCCTCCTTCATATGAACTTTAACTGCGCCAAATTTAATATTGCTAACATGTTACGCCCAGTTTGAGACCAGACTGCCGCATGTGAAATGTGTTAAAGTATTATTATTTTTAAATAATTTTGAACACATCAAACTAAGAAGTAGGAACAGTGGATGTTTAGGCATTTACTCAATGAAACCCGAAAAATGCCGAACACCGGTTTTCTGTAAAGCCGTAGTATTATTCTGGTCGAGCCAACCCATACCTCGGAAGACTACTACTAGTATTTTAAATACCTGAATAAAGATGTTACTTTTAAAAATAAAAAATATATAAACTAAGACTGTTTTGCCGACTGTACTCGTATCCTTTATCTAGCAATGTCACGGTATACCTTACGCAACGAGTAGTTAGCACGCGATGCTCCGAGACGCTCCTTTACACGGATGATTTGGTTTCATAATACACGTCGTATATTTTAAGAAGAGTCTAGCATTAATATCGTGAAACGAAACGAAAGTGTTGAAAAAAAAAGTGTCCATTTCGCTTTATTTACCCAACTAAGTCGAAGCCAAAAGGAAGACCATTGTTTTGGCGTTTTTAGTATCTGTGTTGTCCTTCATAGCGCCTTAACTACTGAACCGATTTCAATGAATGAGGGGTCAATAGATTCGTAGTAATGTCATAGGTGACGTAGACTATATAAATTTTATTAAAAGTCTTTTCGTAGTCAGACTACAAGCGTTTTAAGCTTTTGTGTATTATTAAGTCCCCGCTATTCAAAATATGCATGACCAGTGATTGTTTTCGTAAATAAATATGATTAAAATTTTAGTGTTCAGAGAATATGTTATAACAAACGTAATACTAGAATAAAATAAACCTATGAGATAATTACATAAATAAATAATAAATAAGATATTACCGTGGGAGAGCCACGCTTCGGCATGAATGGGCCGGCTCGACCGGAGTGATACCACGGCCTCACAGAAAACCGGTGTGAAACAGCGCTTACGCTGTGTTTCATCGAGTGAGTGAGGATACCGGAGGCCCATACCCCAATCCAACGCCCCCTATCCCCCTCANAAAAAAGATACTCACAAAGCCGCTTTTTGCTTTCTCATGGCGGGACATTTTTTTCTTTCTAACATCCAGGTGGACCATTCTGTAACAATGGGATTTCAGCTAATTTAACAACAAATAATATTAAAAGAAGCTAATATCTATATCTAGACTAATATAACAAAGCCAAAGTTTTAGTTGACTTGGTTGAACGTGCTTAAAATCTTAATCACAATACTTTTATTACCCGACTTCGAAAGGAGGAGGGGTTATGTTTTTCGAGTTTGTGTATGTATGTAAGTATATTTCTTTGGCACACCCTAGAGCCTAAATGGCTTGTCGTATTTTTATGTGAGTGGTGTCAATAGATTCGTCTTAGTCGTGAGATTGACAATTTATACATCAAAATTAAAAAAATAACAGAATTACGGATTTTTGGTGCCAAAAAGTAATATCAAAAAAAAAAATTTTAAAATACATCGAGTATGGTATCAAAGTAAAGAATTTTAAACGGTGATTACGAATATATACACAATTTATATGTTTTATTTAAAACAACTGAATTTAATCAAGATGCCAAATATAATATTTAAAAAAAAAGTATATCTATGTAATTATATCAGTTGTCTAGTACCCATAGTACAAGCTCTGCTTGGTTTGTGACTGATGGCGTTGTGCGTTAAAATGTCCGAAAATATTTATTTATTTATTTATTTATAGACAATCTCGGTGGAGCAGTGGTAGCGTATGCGACTGCTGTTCATGAGGTCTCAGGTTCGAATCCTGTGTCGGACCAAATGTTTGTATGATCTGCAGATATTTGATTCAGAGTTTGGAAGTTTTCTATGTATAATATGTATGTGCTTACAAAAAAAAAGTATTTATGTATTCATATCAGTTGTCTACTACCCATAATACAAGCTCAGCTTAGTTTGGGACTAGATGGCGTTGTGTGTTAGATGTTTATATTTAATTATATTTATATTTATTGATACAGGTGGAGTATTTTATTTAATAATTTTACTTGTTGCGAGTACAATTTTTCAGGCACTTTCGAAACACTACATTTAAGACTAGTTGCGTGGTACCAAAATTTCATTCCTATATAGAACAACCAGCAAGAAACTCCATAAGTTACTAATATCAGAAAGTCCTGTCTCGATGTTGAAGACCCTCCTAGCCGCCTAGCCTGTGACGCTTCGATGAATGAATACTTAAGGTAGTACTTTAAGGTAGCAGAGGCACTGATTTCAGCACGGCCGGCTCGACCGGGGCAGTACTTCCCTTGCACAGAAGATCAACGTAAAATGCCAGCATTCGTGCTGTCGTGTTTCTTTAGTAAGTGCAAGACCGGAGGCCCAATGATGCAGAATCATCTCAATAGGTCGCCATGGTGTGGATTACCAGGCTGCATTCTTGCATTGTCTGAGTATGGTGACCACCACTCTCAGATACCGCTTATGCTTTCCATCAGGTAGATTAGTCATTTCGGCAGGGCCATACATAAAAAAAATAATGTTTCAAAAACGAGGTTTTACTTTCCTCTCGAGATACCTAGATGAAGTTGCGCGGGTTAGTTAGTCGTATACATTAATAAGCCTTTGTCTGCATCTTCACCCGCAAACCAGGTTATTGCGGTAAAAACTAACCCTTGTCTTACCTCAAAAATCAAAGTGTCTAAATGTATTTTTTTAACGGTGCAATAGTTTATATGCCAAATTAGCACACAGACACAAACTTTCGAGTTTAAAATATTAGTATTGAAGTATGGATGTTTATTAAATCGTTATTGTGAAGTCGTTGCCCTCAAATATACTGACAACTTGTTCAATTTCACCTTACTTTTTCGTGCAATTTTTTTCGACATCGCTTAAGCGAGCCATTCAACTACTGGAAGCCGCATATAGACGAAGCTGCGAGGTGTTTTTTTACCACTTCTATACCACTTATAACCACGTACACGATAGTACGTTTACCGTATCGCCTAATTATGCTTCATACATACGTAACGATTTATCGTGGCGATTTCAGACTGTGCAGATAAATCGAACGTTCCTAGTGCCTCCACACGCCTCCGGTATTGACATTGATCGGGCAGTTCTCCGCAGAAGCTCGCGCAAGACACATGTTCACAATGGAAGATTATGACGCACTTGCTATTTTTATGTGTTTAAAGAAAAAAAAAGCGGAGTCTATGGTGTAAAGACTGGCTCATGAAAAGGAAGCAATTTTCTCATACCAACTTGTTAAGTGAGTTGTAATTCACTCCGCAAGATTGGCATAACTATTTAAGGATGAATTAAGAGGCATATTTAAATCTACTGGCTTTAGTTTCTCCACTAATAAAGAAACAAGACACTGTAATGAGAGAAGCTATAAGTCCTCACGAGAGATTAACTACTACACTGCGATTTCTAGCAACAGGACGTTCCTACCAATGTATGAAGTTTTCTACAATAATATCACCGCAAGCTCTTAGCCAAATAATCCCTGGAACGTAATCGTAGCGATTAATCTGTGCAGACTGGTCTGATCGCCACTGATTAATGAAAATCGTTGCACATTTTCATTAATCAGTGGCGCTCAAATCGACTTGCACTGATCAATCATAACGATTTATCGTCACGTGTGTAGCGGTTATTATAAAGATTTTTTTTTAAATCTTTATTAATTTAGAGACTTTTATTACATGGTAATATGTTAGTCCCATCGTACCTTATCCTATGTTATATACTATATAAAATCAAGTCAAAGCTTTTGATGCGTAAACATTCCGAATAAGTCAAGTGTATTATAAAGATGGGCCAATGAATATTTCCGGCATACCATTTATATAATTTTCATATGTTAGAGAATATTCGTTTATTTTTCCAGCTATTCGGCATATTTTAATCAGCTCGATACATAGTAATAACTTTAATTGCACGGTTGGCCTAATGGTTTGTCTGAATCTGGGTGTTTTTTGTGTCCTTATCATGTATGTTCGTAGGTCTATCCCCGCGACAAAGGATGTAAATAACAAAGGCGGGATTCGACTTTAAAAAAAAATTGGTTGATAAATAATTAATAAATAAATATTTCGGACATCTAACACACAACGCCATCTAGTCCCAAACTAAGCAGAGCTTGTATTATGGGTACTAGACAACTGATATGAATACATAAATACATTTTTTTTTGTAAATACATATTTTGATATCTGTACATTAAAGATATCTCAGAAGTGGCTTAACCAATTTTGATGTGTTTTCAACCATTTGACACTTATCCTCATTACCTAGCCTACCGCAGTCAATTCCTGGACATAGGTCACTCTAATGGCATACTACTCGAAGAAACTTTATAACCATTTTATTATTTTTTTGTTTAAGTTACCAAAATGACTCTACTCTGCCTGATGGGATACATAAGCAGAATCCGAGAGCGGTGGTCACCAACATCAATGCGAATGTGGACAGAGCAGCATGGTGACCCATATTATGGTAGCCTAGTGAGATGCTTTATCACGCCCCACTTAAAGGGCCTGGGATCATAATGGAAGGGAAACACATGCGGTGGTAGTGAGTTCCATGTTTTGATCGCTCGGCACAAGAAGGAAGAACCAAAACTCTAAAAGAGTGACTTCCAAGGCCAGCACGACAAACTAGGCAGTATATGCATTCAACTATAGTTTTTCATATCAAAACAGCCAATGTTGAATAGTCGGAACATAGAGAAAAATAAGAGAAGATGAAGATAATGAGAACCTTTGTTTTCTTATTTTTTTTTAATTTATTAATTTGCTAGTGAGAATCTTCTTTTTGAATTTGTCTGATTATACTTCACTATTTGTTAATGTACATTTTTAGTTGAGACATCCTTGAACTAATTGCAGAAATATTTATTCAAATAGTTGCTAAATGCAATAAATGAACATTCACAGTTATTGTTATATTTACATTCTAGAAATTTGTGAACTCCCTATTTAATAGATCACTTCATTTTTATTAAAAATTAATAATAATATATCTGATAAATCTAATAAACATCTCGAACATCCACACACAACACCATCTAGCTTCAAACTAAATATCTCATAGATCTCTTTTTACTTATTTTTTTGTAAATACATACACAATTATATAAAGAAAACAAACAAACTCAAAACAAATATTTGCAGTTCATACAAACATTTGGTCCGACCCGGGAATCATATCTCAGACTGCACAGCACAGCAGTCAAATGCACTATCACTGTGCACCGAACCAGTTGGTCTAGTATTATATTATGAAGCTAAATAGTATATTTTTTTAAGAAAACCATGATAATATTTTGGTCTAAGAGCCAGAGAAGATAGACTTACACCCATCCGATAACCAGATTTTTTTGAAATTGTGTTAATTCAACACTTCTACACTGGCTTGCTATCGCAAAACTGTCATTACTTCTGTTTTTTATAACTTTTATTGATTCTTTTTCTTTCTCAGGCAAATCTATACCATTAGATTACTTTAATATTCTTTATTTTCAAACAGAAGTAGCGTTGGGCTCATCACATAGCATGCACACACACTGATCAAGAGATGGACGCTCCAGGCCACGAAATGGAAAGGACCAATAGGCAAAAGAAAGATTGGAAGGCCCAATAAAAGATGGGTTAATGATATCGAAGACATAGCAGGAAAGAGCTGGATACAGACAGGGAGGGATAAGAGTAAATGGAAAATGTTAGAAGAGGCCTACACCCACAGAGTGGTCTGAATATAATAGTTACAACTAACACTACTAATATGCCTATTAAAATTGTAACTAACACTGATATTTTGTTATTAATATTTGGAAATAAAAAGTTCTATTATTATTATATTATTATTATATTATTATTATTTTGCTATCAATTTTGATTGGTTATTAGTTCCGTGTATTTACCTATACTGATTTACCTGTTCAACAGGTTGTCAGGAAGGTATATAGAAATAAATAAGGGAGCCTATTTAGGTGTATATATATATCTCTACATAAAAAATTAACATTTGGGACTTATTATAGTTGGTCATCAATAGAGTGAAAGGTATAAAAAAAAATTGTTGTAAATTAATGTAATTTTGTAAATAGTTAGGACTGTTTCTATAGGCAAGGCCTCACACATGTGTTTATATTAATTAAATACAATTTAAAAATAACTTTGCCAGACTTGGTAGAGGCACAAAAGTAATTTTTAGGTCCATTTGGTTGATTGAGGGACGCTGGGATTGTAGTTGCACTGTTCCGATCAAGTGATTGGAGATTCAGACGACTACACTTCCTTTTTGTTTGTTTTGACTTGTTGCACCAAGTGTACTATGCGTTAACATGCACAAACTTACCCCCACTATGCCGAAATCTAGACTAGTTAAGTGCCGACTCCCATATCTCAAGTTCATAAAAAATTTCAATTGTTTTGCAGTTAAATCTCAAGTTGATAATAGTTCTTTTTTTTTACTTTTACAGGAATACTTTGAAAGTATGGTACAGAACATTGGTTAGATGATTTTTAATGTTTTTTCTTAGTCCAATTGATCTTTTTTCTTAAACTGCTATGGTTAATAGTTTGGGTGAAGTCTAAGAAGTGGAGTTTAAACCAGATAATCTTTCACTACAAAGTTGAAAGTTCATATAACAGTTTTGCTCTAATAACAATCAACTTTGGTGATAAGAATGATCTTATCTTGTACCAAGGATATACTCCAGGTGATTTTTTTAATGTGCATTGAGTAAGGATAATCTCTGCCAAGCTTAACCATGACCTATAACTTTTTTAATTATAAACTGTCATAAATAAACATTTACATTCATTTATGCATTCCATTTAGCTTTTTATTTCACGTAAATTTACATACTACACCGAACAGAGCGTAAAAAATGTGTAACAGCGTATAAGTTTTTTAGCACTCGTCGGGTTTACAGTTAGCATTGCCAAAGGCTAAAGCCCAAACAGTAAACAACGGGGTCATCTCAACAGAAAAAAAGTTAACTATTCGTTTTGACAAACCAGTAGCTTACGTTCAAATGCTTTTATTTAGTCAAATGTCACAACAAATTATTGTATAAGTGCGTGAAAACGATAACTATAGGGATTATTTGTTGTCTAATTGCTTCATCCGCTCAATTAAACTAGCTTTTCAATCATAAAAGTGTAAAAACATGAACAGATAAAACACAACCGTCGTTGTTCATTATAACCTAAGCTAACTATCTTATTATCGCTTATATGCAAACATATGACTAAAGATAAGATAATAGATCCACTTTACCACTAAATAAACGTAGATTTAATCCCATACAAGTTCACAAACATCACTTTTTTGATAAAAACATGATAGATAACACAAACAACTTTGTACAACACACATATGCAACACAATAGTGACGTACCCAAATACTTTATTTACAATCGGAAAAGATCATCTTTCTAATAGTGATGTACTTCCTCATACTACAACGATCAAGGATAGCGCCATCTATACAAACTTTAAAGTACTACTTGTGCACTTTCATTTAAACTTTTAATGTTTTGCTTATTTTACCGAAACAAATTTTTAATTTTTTTTAATATAACACCACATGCCTCTCTCAATTACTTTAAATGGAAACCAGACATTAAATCAATTTGCAAAGTAGTATATTAATTCGGCCGATTTTTAAAATCCCAAAAGAAAAGATTGTAAAGGTTGTTTGAATGCAGGGACTTCTTTACTTCTATAGATTTCAAGGGCAAATATGAAATCTGAACCCTTTCGAAAAAACATGACTGATTGGGTAACACGCACGCTTAAACTGAAAGAAAACTAGAACTTCTGCAAGAATCCAATAGCTATCTAATGTGATAATGGTCTACTACTCCACTTTCTTAAGTTATGATGAGAACTTAATATGTAAAACTGTATGGTAATGGTACTGAAAACAAACAAGCTACTGTGTAGATAACAGAACGGTTTAGGCATAAAATTCATGTTCTAAACTTTTTAGCCAGCAGAAAAAAAACTGCCAGGCAATGTTCCGAATAAAAAAGTTACATTCAAAATTGATTCTTCTGCTTCCCTTGAGTTCGAAATTCATTTCGAATTTCATTACATTTATTCATTATCCAGCATCCCTTTCACTGCCATGGAATAAAATTGCTGATTCCAATACTATTCAACTTTATTAATTTTAAAAATTTTTTTACTTAACAAAATTGAACGTAAACATTAAACATGGACAAGGCTCAGGAACCTCCAAGGAAATGTTTCTGTGCAAGATGTTTCCTTCCAATCGATCCCGAAGATAAAGTGGATATCGAAGGACAGAGCTTCCACAGGATTTGTAGCATGTGTTGTAAGTTTGCAATATTTTAAGGCTAAATTGAAGCTTCTTAATGCAATTGTTTTTTTAAAAATATAGACTCTACTAAAAAGAAAGAGCTCCCAAATAGACAATGACATAGAAAAAATTATTCCAGGCGTTTGTCGAACCATTCCACCATCTTTGAAGATGTTCTACGGCCACGTATTTTGCAATGACTGTTTCAAGACGCACGTCCTGTCGAGGTTTCGAGGCGAAAACCCAAGAATGCATTCTAATAGTTGGTGGATGCAATGGGGGCCCGGGGCAAAGCCTCAAGAAGCAACTTGTGAAAAGAACAAGGACGAGAATAGTAAGGATAAAGGTAATTGCAAAAACATTAAAAGCGATACATTGCAATGATTTATACACAATTACAAAAGTGGTTCCTAATTTAGACTTAATATAAAAATGCGAAAGGTTGGTGCATTTTATGGTTTTTTAAATATAAAAAGCATTTGCGGACGCAACTTATTAAGCACTTCTTACAGACGAATCAAAGAAAGCGAGTGCGGAAAGTCCTAAAGATAAGGAGCCAACAAGGAAATGCATTTGTGCGCGGTGCTTGCAAGCTGTAGATGATAACAATAAGGTGGATGTTGGTGGCCAGCATTTCCATCCTCATTGTGCGAAGTGCTGTTAGTATTGGCATAAGTTTAAAACTATTTGACTGCACGATTGGCCTATTAGTTTAAGTGGTCCCCACGCTGTTCTCTACTGCGCCTAGTGTTGACAACACTGATTCAGAAATTGTTGTTCCTAGTCTGGGTGATCATTGTGTCCGATTCACGTATTTTTGTATCATATTTCTAATGAGGGATTTGACTTTTTATGTTTAAGACCAAAAGCTCACATAAACAAACAATCCTGTCACATTCACAGATTTTTGTCACGCAATTCCTAAGGACAATCTCAAAATCTACTACGGCCAAGTTTTCTGCGAAGAGTGCTTTAATAAGCATGTCTTAAATCGAAGCAAGGATAATCCTTCTGAATTCTTCAAGAACTGTTTCGAACAGTGGCAGAATAATGCCCAATTTGCTGAGAATATGCGCGAGTTCCTTGCTGGAAATAGGGAGAATGCGCCTTTCATATTTATGATGCAAGGTCAGCAGCCTCCCTTTTGTAGGTGTGGAACCGGGCCCCAGGAATGGTTCCAAAGTAATGAGCCTAAGAAATGTGAGTGGGAAATTAACTTCTATTTATTACTAGCCTCGTGGTTGAATAGGTATCGTTTATGCTTAAAATATCCTTAACAAAAAAGAGTCGGACATCACTAAGTGTCATCGTCAATTTCTTTGTGATAGGTTTTGTAAATTGTCGAATTACCTACTACACATAAATTATTAGTATTTAAAAAATAAAACTTGAACGTTTATTCTTGTAGGTGCGTAAGAGTTGAATCTGAAAAATTTTCACAGCTGCGACACCGGCAGTGTCTACCGCGGATGATTCCGTCGGTACCTGGGACCTTTCATTTGAGAACCGGACAGAGGTGTCGGATAATCCGGAGTCGTGCAATGCCAACGAAGAATCAGCAAATGTGGAAAATTGTAATGTGTCTGCAGCGGAAAAAATCGAAAAGCTGACAAAATACCTACATGAGAGAGATTTAAACGAAAAAGTCCTGAAAAAATGGAAAAACCTGAACGAGTTAGATAAATTATCGATGACCTCGGGTCAGTGTTTTGAAGCATATTGTGGCTGGGTCGATATGCAGGACCCGAAGGTTTCTTCAACCCAGCGTGATTGTCCTAAGTGTTTGTGGCAGTGTGGTCAAATATTTGTAAAAAGTGATTATTTGAAACAAGTTCCCTGCGGAGATGTTTGAATAAAATGTAGTGTCTCTTAAAGGTTTTTTACTATTTACTGGTTTGTTCACTTGGTAACTTTTTTCTAGCATAAATTTCAGTACTATTTTAAAAGATGTCGGAAAGTGGGTTTAGTAAGGAAATCTTATTTTCCTCCGAAAACAAACGAGTCATGATCCGTTTTAATGAGGTTGCAGTTTATAGTCCTGCTGGCTGCTGAAGTCAGTGGTTGTTGAATCCTAAAATTGGGGTCCTTCAGGATGGATGCTATTGTGCAAGACCGGTCACGGTGATTTTCTAAGAGCTATATCCAGTGATGTACGACTGAACATTTTGCAATATTCATCTTGAAAATATATCTTAAAATTTTTATTTACAAATTATGCTCAGTGCTTTAAAGCTTTTTTCTTTTACTCTTTGTTTGTAGAAATGTAAAAAATGAACATAAGTAAACCTCGTGTCAAGTCCTAAATTAGGTGATTGTAAAAAGTGTACAAATGGTTCTCTTTTTCTGGCTTTTAAAAAACCGTTAGTCGCGCTTATGTTTTGAGTTTGACGTATTTCAAAAGTGAGTCATTCATATCCCTTCGGAGCAGATTGTACAAAACCTCCGTAAGGATGCATAGTCGCTTGTCATTTGAAACTGACATTTGACAACGAAAAGTAGTAACAAACAAATTTTTTCAGGCGTGGCTTTTCCAATAAAAACGACATTTTATGAATTAAATAAACGATTTAGCTAATTAAATGTAGCTTATATTCGTTTAATATTACATCTGGAATGTTTTCTTTAGTGTTATTACAGTGATATAACTGCCTGAATACACAATTAAATAGGGCGTCGTCAGTGACAGTTTTTTACGAAAATAAACATGTACGGCCGCAAAACTCCATCTACTTATCGTTCAACACCTTCAGTATATTCACATTATACTGGAAAGTAAGTAACATTGTGTTGTGTTCGCATTCTCAAAATAAAGTAATATTCAAATGTGTCAAGCTTAAATATCCACTTATATGTTAAATATATTATGTGAGGTCTTGACACCATAAGCTAGTTGGAACCCTTCCGTATTGTCTGCGTTTATTATTACTGTTTTTTGGGTTGTAGCATGCAATCTATACTAAGTACGTAAACCAAAATATTTTTTTTAATTTTTGTCCCGTCTGCTTGTACCGCATAATCCCTGAAACGGCTGTACTAACTTTAACAGGACTATCACTGGCAGATAAATAATGATATAATGCATAACCTAGGCTTCTTAGACTAGCTTCTTTGTCCTATGGCATTATACCATTGGTGACAGCATGCACAGCTAGCAGGCTTTAAAATAAGTTTTTTTAAATTCAACTGATACTTCTGGAGATTAATTGTTCAATACAAAATCAATAATTATGACTTTAACTTAGTTATGAATAACTTACCTTTAGTATAAAATAAATAAAAATGTAAAACTTTATTTGTAGCCATTATTGACTACACGGTTGGCCTAGTGGTTTCAGTGGTTTCCGGATGACGTAAGAAAGCGGTTCCCGGATCCCTCCCGTCTCAGGCGCAGAGTGGCACACCGTGGTGGTATAGTGGGTAGTCTGGCTGGTGTCAGTCAGGAGTCCCACACGAAGTGAACCCCCTGTACCCGCAGGGGGGGAGCGAAGTGCGTAAAGGCATTCCACCACATCAAAAAAAAAAAAAAAAGATGTGGTTTCAGTGGTCGCCACACCGCTTCCTACTGTGCCAAGTGTTGTGGGTTCAAATCCTACATGGGACTACTTTGTGTGACCCATAAATTGTTGTTATAAGTCTGGGTGTACTTTGTGTCCATTTCGTGTATGTTTGTAAAGATCCCAGCGACACAGGAATTAACACATTCTCTAACATTCTCTGAGCTCTCTTTGCACAAAGTTGATTTAAATTTACCATAGTTAAATCTTAAACTAAAAACTGCCTCTGTGGCGCAGTGGTAGAGAATGCGACTGCTGTGCAAGAGGTCTCGGGTTTGATTCCTGAGTCGGGCCAAATGTTTGTATAATCTGCAAACATTTGTTTCAGAGTTTGGGTGTTTTCTATGTATTTACAAAAAAAAGTATATAAGTATTTATCAGTTATCTAGTACCCACAGTACAAGCTCTGCTTAGTTTGGGACTAGATGGCGTTGTGTATTAAAATGTCTGAACATATTTATTTATTTTATTTATTTAAAAAGGATATATTCTTATTCTTCTTCTACTTTTGATAAGATCATAACCAGCCGGATCAGCTATTTCTGCCAATGTCCAAGTATTTAGTCTTCAAGTCTTCGTCTTGATGAAATTAATGATAAAAAATGTGGATAACATGAAATAGGAACCATCTTTCGAAAAAACAATAAACTATCCCATGTACTCTTATTTGGAATGCCTTATAACACTTTTTAATCATAAACAATAGTGTTAAAAATGAATAAAGAATAGTTAAGTGCCAAATCAAGGTCTACATAACTTTAAACATTAAGAAGACTCATTAAAACACTAGTAATTTTATATAAGCAAGGACTATTTCTTTTGATGATACAATAATAAAAGTATTTATTGTCTCCAAAATGAGGTACAGCTTAACAATCAAATTTTTTTTTTCTTTTTTTTTTTTACCTGTGGAGACCCCCTCGGGCCTTCACCCCACCGGGGTTTGCGGCGGAGCGGTGTGATCTATTATGTGCCTGCCCTATCTATTACCTGCCTTGTCAGTCTAGTGGTTGGCATAAGCGACAGCAGATCAAGAGGTGTTGGGTTCGATTCCCGGGTTGGTCTTTCTTACAAGAAATCCTTAATAGTAGCCTGCAGTATCAAATCATTTATTTGCATCGAATGTATGTAGTTACATGAATAAGGTGTTTAATACTGTGTTAGTTTCAATACATTCTGCCATTTAGGCATGCAAAAATTGTCTTATAAAATTAGTCATGTTATCATTAGATCATTAATACTAAAATACAATTTGATCAGATGAATACAAGATGGTGGTGATTTCCACCCGTGCCTTGGAGATATGTTAAGCCATTGGTCCCAGTTATCATGGACAACTATTGCAATCATTATTGGGAAGTCAGTACCCTCAAATATACTGACAATTAGTTTAACCTTCAAATTCAGTTCACAGTCAAGTTTGGAGGTCAAATGCCAGATGTAAAACTGGTTGAACTAGTAACAGACCCCAAATAATCTTGGGAATAATAAAAAAAGGAAATGTGGTAAATAATTATTGTTTGATATTTCATATGTAGGATAAAGCGATGCAACTATGAGATAGTAAAACCCTCCTGATAAATTGATTGTTTCTTAAAAAGCATAGTTACATTGTGTATAACAAATAAAAGTTAAAAAAAAAAAATTAAAAAAAAGTTTAAAAATTAAAAAAATGACAATATAAGAAAAGAAAACAAATGTAAAAAAAAAAAGTGTGTATATGTGAGTGTGTGAGAAGAAGGTTAATGTGGAACGTGTGAATGGATTTGTGTTATAGAAACAATAACAACATTACATATGACACCATAAGATTGTAAATATTGTTAGATTATAATCTACCTAGTGAGATTGTAAACTGTCGAAAGATTGTCAACTGCTAAATACTGTTTACGATTTAATGTAATATTTTTGTAGATTTAATGTATCACAATCATGGTTTTTGCAATCTTACAGTGATATACACGACAGATGGCAACTAGGAAAATAATATTGGCTATTCCTGAGCTTGAAATTTAATTCTCATGCATTGGTTTGCCACCTTTAATCATTACCACGTTTTGTGAGTCATCATGGGGAGAATAATATGTCAATTTAAATATTTGCAGATCGTCGACAAACCTTCGTTCGTCTAAGTCAGTGAGGTCATTGCGGGTACCATGGTATCAGAAGCCTATATTACATGATGCCTACTTCTTGGATTTGCAGAGGGGCTCTCTGCTGACTGGATTCTTTTCACTGGTAAATATGCACTTTTATATAATCTAGACCCAGAGCTGAAAATCCTTGTGTCTGAATGGAATGTCTATATGTTTCACTCATCTATTTATATGTATTAACTTAATCCTTCATGTTGATATTATTTTTTTACTTTAATTTCCATTCCACAAGTAATACACTAGGCTTAACCATATACTTTTTAATCCCTACTCTTCTTTCCATCCCATGGTTGCCTGTAAGATACTGCTTTGGAGCGATAAGACCGCCAATTGTACTTTATAATAGTTTTAAGTCAACCTTGTAATTTCATACTGGTGCACTATAAAGAAATTTATTATTACAATTATTATAAAATCCATTGAGTTGTTTAATAGGTAAATAAATATAAATTGTGAAACAGAATAATAAAATATATTAATAAATAAGACATAACAGTCCTTATTAAACCGAGTATTACATCACTCTTAACATTTATTCATATTTTTAGTAATATTTTCATAACTACACATTTTTGGCATCGATTGTGAGAGTGAGTTAACAGTAAGTGCACCTGTGTTTGCGCTATAATGCGTGTATATATATGCGTGTGCACTATAGTATCTCATGCGTAGTTCTTACACAAACCATTTCACCTATTTTAATAAAATTTGGCATTTTGATACTATGATTCATGAGGAAGAACACAGGCTACTAGTTACCTCGATAAACGTCATACACGCGGACCCGCAGGCAAAACTGGTATAAGTAAATAAGTCATATTTACATAATAAATCCTACTAATATTATAAACGCGAAAGTTTGTAAGTATGGATGTTTGTTCCTTCACGTAAAAACTACTCAACTGATTTGGATGAAACTTTAAAGTAATATAGCTTATACATTAGAATAACACATAGGCTACTATTTACCGCGATAAGTGTCAAATACACGGGCGGAGCCGGAGATACTAAATCTGTGTGGTGACGGATAAAGAAAACATATTGTCTCCACTCTATTCATCCCGTGTAACATGCACTGCAAAGTAAAATAATACTTGACACAAACCATACACCAAACCCGCCTGGCCAGGGTTGTATGTAGGCCAAAACCTTTCTGGGGAGAGGCTTATGTCCACCAATGAGCTATTATGACTGTTAATATACCGTGGGGGTGCCACGCTTCGACACAATTGGGCCGGCTCGACCGGAGACTACTCTTTGACTCAACGAAAAGAGTGTGGAACTGCGCAGTGTTTCACCGAATGAATGAGGATACAGGCGCCCCATCCCCCAAACCCCCACCCCCCAAAAGGTCGACAACGCACTTGTGACGCCTCTGGTGTTGCTGGTGTCAATGGGCATAATAATCGTTTACTATCAGGCAATACGTCTGCTCGTTTGCCACTTATACCATAAAAAATTTGAAGCTCGTAGCTTTCGTTCAGGTTTCACAAACACGATTTAGACTTTGATGGTGTACAATCGTCTTTAAACAGTCATTATCACCAACAACCCATTATATCCCACTGTTAGACTTGGGTCTCCTCTCAAGACAGGATTAAGGCCATACATCGCCACGCTGACTCAGTGCGGTTTGGTGACGGGTTGAACACAACACCGATTATAAAACTTATTAATTTTCTCATATTTACAGTTTATAGCTCTCTTCACCTTCGGACAAAGTATCTTCGACTTGTACTGCCTGTATATGGCAACTCCAGGTTTCACACACACGGGATATTACGTCATCAGCTACCAGTTTGTTTATGTTGGCAGTGCTCCAGGTTAGTAAATAAACCCACTTGAGAACCCACATTTCCATAATATAATCTATCTATAAGCTAAATTTCATATAGGTCTTTTTAGCCGTTACACAAACAGTCATAGTTCTATCTTCATAAATTTTTACAAGTATATGTTTCCGTATATGACGGATAAGAAAACAAAGTGTTACCACACTCATTCGCCCGTAAAAACAGACTAAGTGTCAGCGCTGACGGACGGAGTGGCGGCGAAGATATTAATTCAGTATTAATCTTCAGTATACGACTGTATTTGTTGCAACAAAATAAAACCAACCATCGTTCTTCGTTATTTTATTTCATTACTTTAAATAGTTGTATTATGAAGAAACTTAAGGTTGACTGCCTCGGTGGCGCAGTGGTAGCGTATGCGACTGCTGTTCTCGGGTTCGATTCCCAGGTCGGACGAAATCTTAGTATGATCTGCAAATATTTGTTTCGGAGTCTGGGTGTTTTCTATGTATAATATGTATTTATTTACGAAAAAATGGGCCTCCGGTATCCTCACACACTCAGTGAAACACAACGCAAGCGCTTTTTCACTCCAGTCTTCTGTGAGGCCGTGGTATCACTCCGGTCGAGCCGGCCCATTCATGCCGAAGCCTATTTAAAATGTTTTCTTTTTCAGTTCGTAACGTGCTGATAATATTCTCCCTGTTCTCATGGCTGGGGTCCATGATCGTACTGGTGACCAGCATCATTCTGGTAAATGCTCTCCGAAAGGTAAATATAATAAATATCTGTAATTCGTGACGATTTTGTCAATTCTGTTTTTCATTAATCATGTCAATGTTACTGAACCGTACCCGATTCAAATCCGCGAAACACAGAAATCGCAATAATACAATATAGTGGCATAGACGAATGATATTCGTCACTATTTCATTGCGGCGACAGGGTCATGCGTTTATGCCATTTCTAGTGTTTTGTTATTAAGTTTTCTGTGTTTTGTTATTA
Source organism: Hyphantria cunea (assembly GCA_003709505.1). Taxonomy (NCBI): domain Eukaryota; kingdom Metazoa; phylum Arthropoda; class Insecta; order Lepidoptera; family Erebidae; genus Hyphantria; species Hyphantria cunea. Next base: position 254,448 of record PKRV01002956.1, read on the forward strand.
AGTTTTCTGTGTTTTGTTATTAAGATTTCTGTGTTTCACAGAATATTATTTTTTTGGTGCAACCGACTCCGATATACCTACATCATGAGGATATGTAATGAACTGAATATTTTTCATTGCTTAATTTTCCAATTTGTATTGATATTTTTCTTAAAATCTGAATTTAATGAAATGAGAAGTGTAAGGGTCGGAAGTCGATCACAGAGATGCATTGAATTAATTCATGAAAATCTTTTTTGATTTTCAGCCTTCACTTCGATATTGTTAACATTTTTTTATCATGGAAGTTGTTAAAAAATAATATTTATTTGTTAATTTATATTTACTATTTGATCCATCAAATAATTGTATCATTGATTCATTACATGTTTATTTCTTTTAAAGTTCCTTTTGGTCATCCATAATTTACGTCATACCATATTGAATGATTTTTGTCCTCCGCGTCACTCCAGCGTCTGGGATTGCTAGGCCTAATGTTTGTATGATCTGCAAATATTTGTTTCGGAGTTTGAGTGTTTTCTATGTACAATATGTATGTAAAGAAACGTATATATCTCGCGAAGCCCTGCTTAGTTTGGGACTAGATGGCTTTGTCTGTTAAAATGTTCGAAAATATTTAAAGAAATGCCTGAATTTGTAATGAATATGGTGATCTCTTTGATTCTCGTCATGCTTTCTATCAGGCATAGTATTTATATAATAATTAATTATTTAAAAAAACCAACTACGTGTATATTTTATTAATTTTGATGTACCCAGTGTCACTGTCACGACTAAGAGGAATCTGTTAACACCAGTTACATAAAAATACGACAAGCCGTTTAGACTCTAGAGCGTGTTAACGAAATATACACTCATAATACATACACTAAACCATACATAACCCTCTTATTTCCCAGTCGGGTTAAAAAAAGATATACTGTCTCCTTTGTCGTGTAATGTCACACTTGGTATACCCTCTCCTACAGTAAGGGGTGGGTGACGAGGGTGTGACGTAACTTATGGCTGTCTTATACCTATTTATTAACTCACAAATTCTTTCATCATCCATGCTATCATTTAGTTAGTAATGCAGTCAAAAAATAAGGTAATTTTGTTTTTATTCAACCATAACTTAATTTGATTTTGCTTGTACATTTTTTTTTTATATTTTTTTTATATTTTTGCGGCCAAAATGACTCTGCCCTGCCTGATGGAAAGCATGAGCAGAATCCAAGAGTGGTGGTCACCATCCTCAATGCGAAAAAGAACAATGCAGCATGGTGACCCACACTATGGCGGCCTGGGGGGGAAAGGGGATGGTGAGGGGGATAGGGGGCGTTGGATTGGGNTTTTGCGGCCAAAATGACTCTGCCCTGCCTGATGGAAAGCATGAGCAGAATCCAAGAGTGGTGGTCACCATCCTCAATGCGAAAAAGAACAATGCAGCATGGTGACCCACACTATGGCGGCCTGGGGGGGAAAGGGGATGGTGAGGGGGATAGGGGGCGTTGGATTGGGGTATGGGCCTCCGGTATCCTCACTCACTCGATGAAACACAGCGTAAGCGCTGTTTCACACCGGTTTTCTGTGAGGCCGTGGTATCACTCCGGTCGAGCATGCCCATTCATGCCGAAGCGTGGCTCTCCCACGGTGAATGCCATTGTATCATCAGCAAGCAAGTTTAATGATTTATTTGTATTTTTATTTTGGTTTCTTTTTGGCTGTGTTTGTGTGTGTGTGTGCGTGTGTTTTAATGTTTTTTTTTGTTATTATTTTAATAGAAGTTTAAAGGTAATGATTTCTTGTTTGTCTAAAGTTTGTTGTTTGTTGTACTGGTCAGTTACTAAACTGCTATGTGTGAGGTCTTGGGTTCGATTCCCCAAGAACATTCATTAATCGTATAATAATTTGTGTTGTATCGTTGTAATTTTGTAATACTAATACGGTTGGCCTAGTGGTTGTGTCCAAGGTCGGGATGTCCCTCTATCTCTCCCTTCTCAGGCGCAGAGTGGCACACCACGCCGCAAACCCCGGTGGGGTGACGGCCCGTGGGGGGTTCCAAAGGTAAAAAAAAAATGGGTGTCTCAAAGCTGCCTTATACTGCACTAAGTTTTGTAGTTTCAAACCCTAGATGGAACAACACTTAGTGTGAACCATAAATTGTTGTTCCGAGTCTGGGTGTTCGTTACATATATGTTTTTAAAGTTTCAAAAGAAAAATAATCTTAATCTAGTTACCATAGTGTATTTATTATTTTTTCCAGGAATACGAGAAACGGTGCGTCCCCTGGCTGTATTCTTTCGGGGTCTTTATCCTGTTTCGTCTGGTGGCCTTCGTCTTCGCGTCAATAGTCAACGATATGATATTCTCGTATAATGTGCTCATGTGTCTGGTGTGGATAGTGTTCTGTGTGGTGGGGTGCTACGGGTGGATCCTGGTGTATAGCTTGTATCTTGAGCTCGCTGACCTGACCAAGTTGGAGGATCTAGCGCATTTGCGGGTGAGTTTCAAATGTTTTTTTTTATGGAATAGGGCCAAACGAGCAGACGTATCGCTTGATGGTAAGCGATTACCGCCAGCCATAGACACCCGTAACACTAGAGTTGTCACAAGTGCGTTGCCAGCCTTTGGGGGACGGGAAGAGGGGTTGGAGTATAGGCCTCCGGTATCCTCACTCACTCGGTGTAACACAGCGCAAGCGCTTTTGCGCACCGGTTTTTCGTCCGAAATATTTATTTATTTATTATTTATAAAAATATGTTTCTACTTGCAATGCCGTTGTACTGCCCAGCTTGCTCTCTTAGTCGACTCTTATAACTCTTCTCTACTGTTTATTCTATTTGCCACAACACCTTGTGACATAAATTTATCCGAAAAATATTATCAACAACCCATAATGTCCCACTGCTGAGCTCGGGTCTCCTTTCAGGAGAGGGTTAAGGCCATTCGTCCCCACTCTGGCCAAGTGCGGGTTGGGGACTGGCAAGAATACGTTGTGGCTACGTAAATCTTGCCGTTGGATGTTTTTAAGCCGCCCGAAGGCCTCCAACTAAGCTTCACGACTGTTATCGTATGATAACAACCGGGACCGACTGCTTAACGTGACCTCCGAATCACGGAGACGCTCATGGTAACATGCCACCAGCGGTCACCCATCCAGGCACTAACCGCGCCGTCGTTGCTTGCCCTCACTGATTGTTTCTAATCACCGAGTGCAATTGGGCTATGAGCGTCTCATTTTTTTCTTTTCTTGTAACCGCCTTTTCTTGTAATCCAACAGATGGGTACAATGGCATCGCTGAACGCATCTCTGGCAGGATCCCGGCCCACAACTCCTCACAGCACGGTGTCCACGATGCCAGCCTCACAGATCTGATACGGGGCGGAGGGAGACGAACTGCAGCCCCTCGCCACCGCCCCTCCCACCGACACCCTCGAAACACCTGTCTGAACCCTCAAGCCACAGTCCACTGCTGGGCTTAGGCCCCTGGAAAGGAAGTTTTGGCCTGGTATACCACTCTGGCAGACAGGTCGGTATAGGGTTTTGTACGGCTGTATACTGCCTTCTTTATAGGCATTACTGTGTGTTTTAAATATATCTAAGATACTACAGTGAAGAAATCTTAGAATTATTTTTGAAGATGAAACTTTTCTCATTATCAAAAGGATAAAATCTCATGTTTTTTTTTATTAAATACAATCACTAATTACTACTAAATATAAAATAAAATATGTATTTTTATGCATAAACTTTTTATTTACTGCCGATTTCATTATGAAGTCATTTATAAATTGTAAGAAAAAACAACAATTTCGATAAAAGTAGTATTTAAATAAGTAGTTCGTTCGCGTTAAGTAAATAGTTGCGAGTTTCGATTCGCTTAAAAAATATTATCTATTGTACTTTAAACTAATATTTTGTTTAAACCACGTGTGATGACGTCATTCCCATAACCTTTTTTAGGTTTCCAATAAGGTTTACGTTTGTGGAATGTCAAGTTGGCAAAGGGGCGGGACTTATCGATGCGTCATTATTTACTAAACGCGAATGGACTATTGTAATGTTTTTTGTTATATTATAAGTAATGAAAAAAACCTAGTTTTAGTTATGAAGAGTTTGAAATTAAATTTACTAATTAATTAATTTGAATTAATTAAATATAACAAAGCCCTTATTTGTTAATGACTTTCCGTCCTTAATTCGATATATTTTATTTAATATTAAATAATATAAATTAGCACTTGTTTACATTATTAAAGTGAAAAATATTTTTATATGAGTGAATTAAGATATGATGCAATATGTAATTAATATATATTTTTTTTGTTTTTATATTGTACGAAGATTATTTAAATATATATATATATATATATGAAAAGGTAGTCGATTTTATAATTTACTACTTATAATATTAATCATTATTAACAGTTCCATGATTGAATATTTGCAATATTAGAGGTACTAAATTTTATATTAAAATCAGTGTACAAAAAAGCAATGTATTGATCGATTATTTTCCATTATTAATACATTAAATTGTTTGAAATCGACCACCCTTCTTACATTTTATAGTGTAAAAATATTTTATTCGTATTTTAAATTATACAGTTATTACATAAAGGTTTGGTCAAAGAATTGGCAAATGGTTTTCGTGTTTGCATTTCTCAAGATTCATTACAGATCTACAGCCTGTAATACTCCACTACTGTTCATAGGCATTCTAAAGGATGCGTGTTAAGTATCCTTCAACGTATTCGCAATGAATTTTTTTTTATACAGACAGACATTATAAGAAAACAACCCTAGATAAGTTTTGTTTAGTTAATGTTTTCAGGGTTTCGTACCCAAAAGGTTAAACGGGACCCTATTACTAAGACGCTATCCGTCTCTCGGTCCATCCGTCTGTCATCAGGCTGTATCTCACGAACCTTGATAGTTAAACAGTTGAAATTTTCAAAAACGGTGTATTTCTGTTGCCGCTATAACAACAAATACTAAAATACAGAATTAAATAAGAATATAATATATATGTAAAAGTGATTTTTTTGCTTCATATTGATAACAACAACAGGTAGACGCTTGAAATGTTGAATGGTACGGAACCCTTCCTGTGCGATTCCGATTGCATTTGGCAATTTTTTTTTAAATCTAAATTTACCGAGCTTAGCTACAATTATGACTGGCGTTTCACCATAGCCGTTTTTAATTTTAAAATTACTTTTAGATCTCCGCTGTAATACTCCAAACAGATTAAATGAAATATTGTAAATTTTCACAGAATATTAAATTGTATGATTTTAAAAAAAATAAAAATATTATTTTAAAATCGCTATTTAAAATATATGACCATACCTTCATGTAAACAATCTGTAAATGGTATAAAAATATCTTAAAAAATAATGTTTTCTATACAATCCCAATATATATAATGCCAAATTACTTTTGCAATGCTTTACAGTAATGGAGAGTAAAAAATACATGTGTGGTGGTAAAAATGTGGAATTGTATGTTATTGCCATATCGAAATAAAAGTATTAAACTTCACTTTGTGCCTTATAGTGCCTTGTCCATGCACTTTGTGTCCGTTTTGTGTAATTCATGCTGAAATGACAATGAGTAGAATATATCTATGTATTAATATGTGAAATACACAAATAAATAAAATTGATGTGTCTGTTATTCCAGATTTTCACTGAATGCACATGAAAGTATATACAATACTTACATCAAACAATATATACGATAAATAAAGTTGGAGTGTCTGTTTATAATACTAAAATAACCGCTTTTTACTAAATGCGTATGTATGTATACATGGTACATGCACTATAACAATTTTTTTTTTTAATTTGTGTCCGTTCGTCTGTCTGTTGATTCCGGGTGATCTCTGGAACAGCTGGACCGATTTCGACGGGACTTCCACTGGCAGTTTACAACAACAAACGCGGGTAACACCGTGGTTGTTTATCTACCAATTTGTTCTGGCTATATACTGGAACCCCTGGACCAATTTTCACGAGCAGATAGCTGATGATTTAACAAGTAACTTAAACTACATTGTTCCCGCAGTGTTACCTGCGGTTATTGTTGTAAAAGGATCACAATAACCGCGGGGCTCAGCTGAAAATAATTGTTCACTAATATACTCATTGTCAGAACTGATTTTTGTACCTACTATGTAACGTATCTAGACTTAATGTTGTATTGTAATCATATGTAATAATTGAACTAAGTCCGTCCTTTTTGCATTTTTTTACTGTGTACTGTATGTAATAATAAAGTTTGATTAAGAAATGTTTGTTTTTCATCGTCAACCTAGTACACCCATATTAGGTATCTTCTGATGCTGGCTCAGAAGGTCCCTCTTTCCTGTGTACCCAATTCCCAAGTGTTAGATAGTGCCAGTGCTAGATATGGTCTTTCCGCATCATTCTACGCGACAGCAGTTTCATCCCAATCATTTCAATGATTGGCAGTCCATAACTGTGCGCTTTTCTTCAAACTTTCTGCTTTGCACAACAAAACCACCACTACCAGTAGCTCTCCATTGTATGGGGTCCAAAGGGAGGAGCCCTCTGGACCCCATTCAATGGAAAGCGACTCGAATCGTCAACTGCCAAGAAGTTTTAATTCAGCTGGGTTAATTGGCGCTGCATAGAGATGTAATTTCGCTATGCATCTTCTACCACATATATTATGGGGTGCCACACCTCCGAGGAATTGTTCGGACTGATTCCTGCCGCCTCTTTCCACCATCGTCCTACGCGATAGCAGTTCATCCCCATCGCGTAAATAGTTGGCAACCCACAACTGTGCGATTGTCTAGGAACTTTCTGCCTGGAATGAACTGTCTTCCGAATCAATACGGCCTTCAAGACAAGAGAGGTACTCCTTAAAAGGTAGGCAACACTTCGATCAGGCACGCATCTGGCGAAACGTCAGCTCGTTTGCCCACTATTTCTATGCCGTTCTTTAAAAATTAATGTTATATCAGAAATCTGATTAATTTAAAACGCACTCAATGCTTTACTAGGTACATATTTTTGATGTATGTACATTTGGTGAGGTTACTCGACAAGAGGTACAGCGATTAAAATTTATTTATACTCAGGAAAAAGATCTCAGGTGAGTAAACGGGTCAAGTTTACTGGTCAACGCTATACATAAAAAAAACACCATTGATAGTTAGTTACCGACCACCACTTCAACTAACTCACCGATCGAGACCCAATAAGCGAATCGCCCGATATTAAACCAACCACGCTTTTTATAGCTTTGCGAGTAGTTGCTATAATTCTAAGAATTTAGGCAAACAGTATGATCTTAAACATATTCCGTTAATTAAACAAGTATGTATTAAAATAATTTTATTACAACATTTTACATAAATACACATGTAGAAACATAGATCTTTTTACATAAGGTCACAGTTGTTCACTCGCAGCAATAATTTATTCAGAATGTCTAGTACGAGTTTAGTCGATTAGAAAAACGATTAAGCATAAATTCAATCATAAAATCTCTCGAATCGACTAAAAATTTATTTATAAATATAACCAGTTAATAACAGCGATTTATTTAGTTTTAAGCATGATTAATATATGAATATACATTAACGAACTCTCGTGCGTGTTATCGCTCGCGTAATAGTTCTGTATAATTTTATACATAAGTATACATGATTAGTTCAGTAAATTAAGCTAGAAAGCGTAACAAACAAACTCACTTTCCAACTCATAATAGTTACGATAAATTAAATGCCTAAATTTATCCCTGTTTTGATACATCTATAAATATGAAAAGGTATTGAGATTTATTAAATAAAATCAATCAGTAAAACATGATTCATACTTTCGAGTGTCGACTCAGTCAAAGTGCGACACGGTAGGCTGTAGCCATACGTAGGAGCTTCCCTCTGTCAAACTATAAGCCCAAATGGGCCTACGTATTACATTTTCAATGTTCTGTTTTTATTGTTATGTGTGAGAGTGACAAGCGATTGCTTTCTTAAGTAAATCTAAAATGTGTATGTGTGTACATAACCCCCCGCTCAAAAAAATTACAAGACTGTTTCGGGAAAAGACACTATCTGTATTCCCCTTCCTTCCGGTGGCATGTTGTTCTATGACGCACTCTGCCATTTTACCTTCCACAAGAAATATTTAAAAAAAATACTTTTAAATGTAATTATAAGAATGAATTAATACGAAGCTATGAGAATTAGTAAGATTAAATATAGGTGACTCTTTTGGTTACCATCACTGGGTAATATATTAAATGCAATAAATTTATTTACAAATTATAATAATAATATCCTTACACACGGCCGTCTGTCCCAAGCTAGGCAGACTCTACGACGTGGTAAGCAGACAGCTGATAAACATACTTGGAGTATTCCTAAATAAATAAATATCTATATCAATGAAAATGAATCACCGAAATGTATGTACGCGTATAACTTCCGAACGCCTGCACCAAAATATATGATTATTTTTTTAAATGTTTGTTATTGTCAGGACAAAGTTTGTATAGATATATTTGTATAGAAGCTGGAAGAGTTTTATATTCTTAGTCTACGACTGAACACTACCCGTGATAACATAACGTGTACGTAAATTCTAAAACATTTTCGGAAACTTGGGTGTAGCGGCACGGGTCAGCTAGTTACGGATAAATTACACCTGAACACAGCACAATTAAATAAATACTTCGGTACTTCGGACAACGCCATCTAGTCGCTTGTGTTATATATACTAGAAAACTGATATAAATACATACATATTATACATAGAAAAGAACCAAAATCCGAAACGAGTTTCTGCAGCTCATAAAAACATTTGTTCCGACCCGGGAATCGAACCAGAGACCTCAAGCACAGCAGTCGCATACACTACCACTTTAACCGCGGTAGTTTAAAATCGTGTTCATCATACAAAAATTTGTCCTGGTTGGGAAACGAATTCACAACCTCTGGCATAGCAGTCAGGGTCCCTAACCACTAAACCAACAGGCCCATCAATTGCATAATAGTAAAGCTGTGTTCAGACTAAGAGCGTTGAACGTTTAATTCAAGTTGTGGAACTAAGACGCGGGCTCGACACTGTACCGTTTGTCAGCATATGCGATCGATACCATTGCGATCATTGATTTTAAATGCAGATATATATGAAAGGACATCATGAAAATGATTGTGTCTTTTTCTGATAGTGCATATTTAACGCGTTGGTTCTGTGTTAGAAGCTTTGTTTTTAATTAAATAATAATCTCATACTAGAAATTAATCAGAGTTCATACATAAACTAGCAACCCGACTCGGCTTCGCACGGAAATAGGGAATATGCATGTTTATTTTTCATTTCTTAATCTCATCATATAGGTCTCTATAATATACAAAAAATTATTAAAATAGGCTTGAAAATAGTCAAACCAACTTTCAAAACGAAATTTATAACATTGACTAAATTTGAGCTCTTCAAACGCCGCCATTTTACGCGCTTTTGACACAGCCAATGCGTCATTGCCATTTTGTGTTTGTTTACTATTCAGTGTTTCAGTTACTTTATTCATATTTACAGTTTTAATTGCTATGGAAATCATGGAACAAGGTAATTTTTCTCACAAACACTACTAACACAGTTTGAAATTTGATTCCGATGATTTCGATGACGTGACCATTTACGTCACATTTCTTTTATACCAATAGTAACGCGTTTTGTGAGTTTGAATTTCCTTAATTTTCACTTTTTATTTGATATTTTCTAGGTTTAAATTATATCTTAATAAAAATTACTTTTTATTAATAAAGACAATAAAGAATCTAGAAAAAAATATTTGAGCCAAATAAAATTTTTATACATATTCCCTATTCTCGGATTTCTTTTACCATAATATAATAAATAATAATAATAATATAATAAATAATAATAATAATATAATAAATATTTCAGACATCTAACACAACGCCATCTAGTCCCAAACTAAGCAGAGCTTGTATTATGGGTACTAGATAACTGATATTAATACATAAATACTTTTTTTTTGTAAATATATATATATTATATATAGAAAACACCCAAACTCCGAAACAAATATTTGCAGATCATACAAACATTTGGTCCGACCCAGGATTCGAACCCGAGACCTCATGGACAGCAGTCGCGTACGCGTACCACTGCGCCACCGAGGCATTCAATATGCATGTATTACACACATAAACCTTCCTCTTTAAACACTGTGTCTATTGCTGAAAACTCCATTAATATCCCTTGAAGAGTTTAAAAGATCTAAGCGAACAGACAATGAGAGTAACTTCATTTAAAACGATTTTAACTTTCTTTAATTGCGTTCTACTTTAAATCGACAATATTTCTGTACATTAGTGTATAATAAATAAACATTACATCAAGTATAGTCAGGTATATATTATTTATATACAGAAAGTGAATAAAACATAAATCACACAAAGATTGATCAACTGAATTTAAGTTAAAACAAAAAATAAAAGAGATTACTTCAGTTTCACAATAATTAAAAAAAAACTGGCTCATATTTTTTTATAATAATAAAAAGAGGTTATTTCAATCAATAGTTTTAATATTATTCTTCTATATCTTAAAGGGGTAGGCAGAGACGATTGATCTCCGATTGATTATCTGATATTCATAGATTCCTTCCTCGGTGATTTCCTCATGGTCATTTCTTTAGAACGTCACCAGTTAGACCTGGTTAGTGTTTCGAGTCTGAGGTGTTTTTTTATGTCCATTTCATGTATATTTTTGAAGTCGTATGTTAAAAATAAATAGATAAGAGTATAAAAATATTGTACTTTTACAATAAATAACATAACATACTGTACAAACATAATAATTTATTTTGAAATATAATAAAAACTATACTGTTTAATATAACTAATGTTACTCGCAAAAAAAAATATTTTATATATTTCCAAATATAATTAAATCCATTTGATTACGATCCCGGTTGTTATCGTAGGATAGTCGTGAAGCTTAGTTGGAGGCCTTCGGGCGGCTTAAAAACATCCAACGGCAAGATTTACGTAGCCACAACGTATTCTTGCCAGTCCCCAACCCGCACTTGGCCAGCGTGGGGATGTATGGCCTTAACCCTCTCCTGAGAGGTGACCCGAGCCCAGCAGTGGGACATTATGGGTTGTTGATGATTACGATAAATAAATATTGAAGTAGAAACGTTAAATTTGTTCTCATCGCTACATAGAATATAATACCAACGATAAAAGTGAATAAATAAATATATTTTATTAAAAAATACCAATAAATTCAGATCATAATGACTAAAAATAGTATGTTAACTGAAAAAATAATCCAAACGCGTATTTAATTACAATTTGACAATGCACTGTTACTTTCACAAGCGCCTGTAAAAAACAAGTTTGTACAGGGTTAAATACCATTAACTTGCATAATAACACAATTATTCCTTTTTTTTTAAATATACCTAATGTATATATTATCACTAGGGTAGAAATATACCCCATTCCTGTAGTTATAATATTCTGTATAACATACATGGCTAACAAACATTTTCTATCAAGAGTGAATTTCAACGTTTAGTACAAAAAATGTTAGTAAAAATATTTGAGAACGACATTTGCTGAAACAATTTAAAAAAAATTATTTGAGTAATTATTACTAGAATATCACTTTTAAACAGCTAACAATATTAAACATTATAATTTAAATACTAGCCTTTGTGTATCAAAGCTTAAAACATTCTAGCTTTTAATTACACATTCCATTATTTAAATAGAGCAAAATAGACACTAAAAATATATATACATACTTAATTCATACAAAAAAAAACAGTTTGAACCCATTATTTAAATCTTATAAATAAAACATGATAATAATAAAAAAAGATCAACTTTGTTTATGGTCTGCAATTTACTCCAATGTACAAACACTCGGCCAAGAACACATGCGATTACCATGAACGCAGACAGCTTTAATTCTTCGTAGTACACAATTTAAAAGTGCAATTAAAAATAATTGATTCTCTCTGGTTCGAGTGTTTGTATGAAGGTAAGACCAAAATTAAAACCAATATAAAACAATATTTTATGTTTATGGCAAAAAAACTAATCGAAATTCATTCTGATGACAGCTGTAATGTAAAAAAAATATCGATATTTGTAGTATGACAATAATATATTTAATCTGCCTTTTAGAAGATGTCATTTTGACATTTCATTTTCAATTTGGCGCCATTATAAATTATTGAAGATAAATTTGAATATTATAATTTAACCACACTCTTTATCATTTTAGGTTCAGATAAAATATAAATTACCTGTATTCGCCATAGTCTGGCTAATACAACAAAGCAAACAGAACAAAATTAAATTTTTCTTTTTTCAATCTCTACTTCCATAACGACAAGAAAATATTGTTTTTCTTTTAATATCTATCGATAAATTATTGTACAAACACTCTTGCCATAAATAACGCTTGTGACAAATAACTGAATTTATCTAAAGCTACATAAAAGTATCTTTGTAGTAATAGTACCAGCCATTTTCAAAAATAATAATGTAAATAATATTTTAGTGCGGAGTGTCTGAATCTCTATTCATCACATTCATTAAAATCACATTTCATGATTTTAGTAAAACATCTAAAAAATTACTAGAGTAGCTAAATAGTTTGTAACATACATAACAGATGTCGCTACTGAGCACAAAATAATTCACCCCCGACCAACAGATGTCGCTTATAACGTTTTTAATATCTCGTTTATGTCACAAGCGCTATCTATCCAATAAAGAAGTATACCTATATATGTCTAGCTCTGAAGCCCGAGGTGTTTGCGTTTGATCCTGGCGTAGGGACCGATCTCAGGGTCGAACACGAAGTCGTACAGAACCTTCGACCAGCTGTTGTGCTGTGGTAAGTCGTCGTAGAATTCTGGAGCGATGCGTTTTACCTGTTTCAAACGGATAATATTTTTTAATACATTTCAATTGTAAATGGGGATCATTATTTGTAAAAATATATATACATATAAATATGTGAAGAAATAACTATGTACACCGTTTTACGAAAATTAAGCTGATTATCTGATTATACAATCATTTCGGAATTACCGAAAAACTATTTTTTTTAAATATATTTGTCTTTATTGTATATACATAGTAAGAAATAATACAACAGGCACAATCACACAGCATGTATAACAATTGGCGGTTTTATCGCTCTCGGCGATTTCTTCCAGACAACCATAACACGGATGTGTCTCAAAAATTATCACCAGAAAAAAACATAAAAAAATAGTAGCGATCCATATACAAATGTTAGACACTATTCATATGACACAAACATACTTATACCTACACTAATACATATACACACTGAAATATATATATATATATATATATATATATATATATATATATATATATATATATATATATATATGTATATTTCAGTGTATATATATATATATATATATATATCTATAACATTCATATATATATATATATGTTTTATGTATAGTAGTCTGTATGTGTATGAATACACATCAAACTAATAAACATAAAACATAAATACTAAATACTTATTATAGTAAGCCCTTGTCAGTTTTAACTTTTGGTAGGGTAGCAGTGTTTGAACTTAGCGGACTAAGATAATATTATACCGCTGGTTGTATTCTATTTATGTCCTGACAATAACAAACGCATTAAAAAAAGAATTATCCAATTTAGTCCAGTCGATCGAAAGATATGTGCGTACATACATTTTTGTAATTAATTTATATAGACTAAACGACCCGGCGGAATTAATACTGCCACATTTTGTAAATATTTTCTTCATTTCTGTAAAGCTTGTTTAAGTAATTATGCTCACCTTGGTCTCAACAGGCAGTGTTCAGTCGCCAACAAAAGCAAATTCTTCGATAATATTTTTATTTTTTTCATACAAAACTCCTAACTATCATACGAACTCATAAAAAAGAATTATAAAATTTAGTGCAGTCAATCGAAAGATATGTGCGTACACACATTTTTGTGATTCATTTTTATTCAAATAGACTAAAAGTTTTATAATTATAAAGCAATCACCTCTGGTAGCCTGCTGCCAGGTACCGCTGGGAAGTCGTGATGCTCATTGTGGTATCCCACATTGAAGGTGATCCAGTTCAGAGGTCCGTAGTAAGAGTAGGTCTCGAAGCCCTTACGGAACATGTAGTGTTCAGCCACAAAATGACCTGAAAAATAGAAAACCAATCTTTAGTCTATTCTTTGGATTCATCAGCTGAGGGGGCGGGGACGTCACGTGATCAGGCGATGACGTAATAACGTAGCAAGCGGAAGATGAGAATTACGTCACCAGTCCACTACAACTGGTCTCTTGTAGGACACGGTATTGAAAAGACAGTATCGATAATGTTTTCAGGAGTAGTACCGAAAAGAAGTATCGAAATGAAAGTATCGATTCTTCAAAGTGTCGAGTACTTTCCTTGCCGAAGAGTGAGCTGAGGACTACAAAGAAACAGCTCGCCTACGGGACACGGTATACAAAAAAAAGGCATTGTACTCATAATTTCATAGAAGTATCGAAACGAAAATATCTATACTATCGAGTACTTTCCTTACCGAAATGTGAGCTAAGGACTAAAAATAGGTCATTACGGTCTAATGGCGTCGTTTTTTTTGACGAAGCTTGGAATTGCCGTTAGATTGAAAGTTAAAACTTAATTCCTGCCCTGTCTCAAAGTACTCAGTGAGTAGAACGAAGACTACACAGTTGGCCTAGTGGTTTCAATGGTCACCACGCCACTTCCTACTACGCCAAGTGTTGTGGGTTCAAATCCTACGTGGGACAACTCTTTGTGTGATCCATAAATTGTTGTTCTAAGTCTGGGTGTACTTTGTGTCCGTTTCATGTATGTTTGTAAAGATCCCCGCGACACAGGAATGAATATTCCTAATGCGGGAGTTGTCTTAAAAAAAAGAAAAAAGAAAGAAGTATCGAACGCAAAGTATCGAGTACAAAACTATCGGTATCGAATTGAAAAGTACTCGCTACCACAAACTATCGATACTATTTTTGTGACCCTAGTCTCTAGTTGTTCGAGCAGCGGTACGGTACGGACGTGTTTATTTTAGATATCAAATAGAGGTCATTGACGTTCCTATTCGTATATGAGTCGCATTGTAATATCATTTCATATATTGACTGCCTCTGTAGCGCAGTGGTAGCGTATGCGACTGCTGTGCTTGAGGTCTCGGGTTCGATTCCCGGGTCGGACCTAATGTTTGTATGATCTGCAAATATTTGTTTCGGAGTTTTTTTATGTGTTAGCTGCTAAAATGACTCTGCCTTGTCTGATGGAAATGAGAAGAATCCAAGAGTGGTGGTATCAGTTTGGGTTTTTTCTATGTATAATATGTATGTATTTCCAAAAAAAAGTATATATGTATTCATATCAGTTGTTTAGTACCCATAACACAAGCTCTGCTTAGCTTGGTACTAGATGGCGTTGCGTGTTAAATGTCCGGAATATTTTTTATTTATTTATATTTGCTTTAAAGTATATATACATACCTGCGACGGGATGCACTCCCATAGCCATTAGCCCACCCAATATAAGATACAATAGAACTTTCCAACCTGAAATGAAATAAAACAATCATACTAAACGCATTTCTGTATTCTATCGGAGCTTGCTTACTTGGAGCATTAAAATTAAATGAAATTCAGGTAGTAACAGCTTGCATACTGTTAACCATTCATGTAATACTTACTAATACTACTAGTTCTCGGGTTCAAATCCCGTGTCGGGCCAAAAGTGTTATTGAGTTTTTCTGATTATATAAATACTTAATAACTGCCCGGAGTTTGGAAGTTGGGGTCTGAACTCACGTGCCTCGGAGAGCACGTAAAACTGTCAGTCCTGCGCCTGATCTCTCCCTGATCGTGTTGGTTAACCGTCCCATCGGATTAAGAGAGAGAGGGAACGGAGAGTGCACCTGTATTTGCGCACACACTTGTGCACATGCACGTTGAGACTGGCCCCCGTGGCCGTAATCACCATCAATACTATTGTAACTAAAGATCTGACTTCAAAAAAAAGTGGCCATGAGTTTCTTTGCCAGTTTTCTTCTCTTAAGGCTCTACGCATTTTGCAAACTGGAAGTTATGGATCGACACAGGCAGGCAGTAAATTTTGGTGTTTTCACCTAATTCGCTTTGATAATACAGTACATCTGTGGCGTCTGTTTGTGTCGATCTATGATTTTTATCTGTAGCTTCAATTTAACGTTCATAAATGTCACTTAGTGTCTTTTTTGAATAAATGATTTTCATCATCATCAGCCTATCGCAGACAACTGCTGGACATAGGCCTCTTCAAATGCACACCACTTAGTTTTATCCATGGCTTCTCGCATCCAGCTGCTACCAGCCGTCACCTGGCCTGTGGACGTCCTACACTACGTTTGCCGAGACGCGGTCTCCACTCAAGAACTCGTTTACCCCAACGGTTATCGGTTCTTCGGCAATTGTGGCCAGCCCACTGCCACTTCAGCTTGCTAATCCTGTGGGCTATGTCGCTGACCCTGGTTCTTTGTCGGATCAAATGATTTTGGATTTTTAATTGTAATGATATTTTTAAAGAACTGTACAGTGATATACCTATTTATCAAATATCAGAATGAAATTTGGCGCAAAGATAGATGTAGTCTTTGATGTGTAGGGTACTTTTATACCGAGAAATATGATAGATTACACCACAATGAAGCGAGCGAAGCTGACGATATTTTAATGGTAATAGGTATTTTTCCAAGATGTTAGTAACTTACCAAACAATTTAATAACGCAAGCATCAAAGAACAGTTGGATGACGAGATTGATGAACTCCATCGGTGTGGGGGGCTTCGGCCTGACGATCAGCGGCCTGATGGAGTAGAAGAAAGGTTGTAGAAACAACCAGAGCAGCTTGCCAGCGGTCGTGCAGAACAGCTTGGCTTCTAGAAGCGTCGGCAGGTCTGTGTCGATCACTTCATCGCCTTGGTACTGAAAATATTTTAGAATAGGTTATCTTTACAAAAAATTAAAATTGCTTTTTAATAAAATTATATAAGAACGCTGATGCTGATGATATAAGGAGTTACTTAGCCTACTTTTTTTAGACTAGCTTTGCCTCGCGGCGTTTCCGTGGTTGTTGTTGTGCCGCGAGGCTCAGCTAGTTGCTTACACGACCATTCTTTGGAACTTTTTTTTCTGTTCGAGGTATGTTTCTTTTTCAGAAATACGCTGATTTTAACATGAAAGGGCCGGCTCGACTCTACATAAGACCAACCTAAAGTGACAACATTCGTGCAGTCTTCGTACGTTGGTGAGTGCGAGACCGGGGGCCCAATACTGCAGAAGCATTTTAATATGCCGCCATGGTGTAGGTCACCATGCTGCCTTGTCTGCATTCGCAATGAGTATAGTGACCACTACTCTTGGATTATGCTCATACTTTCCA
This sequence comes from Hyphantria cunea, assembly GCA_003709505.1. Lineage (NCBI taxonomy): Eukaryota > Metazoa > Arthropoda > Insecta > Lepidoptera > Erebidae > Hyphantria > Hyphantria cunea. The sequence continues at coordinate 271,939 of PKRV01002956.1, forward strand.
TCAAGCAGAGCAGCATCACTTAGACAGGCTCATGGTAAAAACAAAGAAATACATGAACTCCTTCTACATAAACTGGCAGAACGATCAATAATCATATCTTAAACAAATATAGCATTGTTACAAAGAAAGATTATTCGCGAACAACGATCGAGAAAATTTATTTTTCAGACACGGAATAACGAACCTTATGATGATAGACATAGTGTCGAATATCGATTGGTTGTTGCGCGATATTTACAATGGGTTCGCGGTCGTGTTCTTCTTTGCACCTACGTTACAAAATTATACCACTCGATGGTTTCCTGGGCATTAAGTCCGTCGATGTAAAAATAGAGCATCATCAATCATTATCATCAACAACCCATAATGTCCCACTACTGGGTTCGGGTCTCCTCTCAAGAGAGGGTTAAGACCATACGTCCCCACGCTGGCTCAGTGCGGGCTGGGGACTGGCAAGACCACGGCGTGGCTCCGTAATCTTGCCGTTGGATGTTTTTAGGCCGCCCAAAGGCCTGCAACTAAGCTTTACGACTGTAAGCCTATGATAACCATCGAGACCGACTGCTTAACGTGACCTCCGAATCACGGAGACACTCATGGTAACATGCCACCAGCGGTCACCCATCCAGGTACTGACCACGCCGTCGATGCTTACCCTCGCTGATTGTTTCTAATTACCAAGTGCAACTGGGCTCTGAGCGCCTTATATGGAGCATAAAGTTTTTAAATAAATAAATAATATGATAAAATCAGTTTGCTTACTCTGTGATGTTCCAAGTGGTACTTTTTAAAGCTTATAGACAAAGGTATTCCTAGGGGCAGATTCGCGAAGAATCCGAACAGTCTGTTGGCCATAGGTCGGTTGTGTCCGAAAGCCAAGTTGTGAGATATTTCGTGGATAGCTGAAACAAGAAAAATTCGTCATAAAGTATGTAATACAGTATGATTCAACTGTTTGTGTGTGCGCGTTTGATGAATGGATTAAGAATATGAAGTGTCAACACTCCTGTTAATCCCTACTTCAACCTAGCAAGTCGACAGCAGCAGAGAAGGAAAACTGGAAACAAGCCTTATACCCACCCACCAGCGAAGTATTGTAGGCTAAAGTCTCCTTCCCAAAGAGACGTCTGAGGACGAACGGGTGTCTCACGTCCCTCCAACACAAAGGGAGGATCCTCCGACCAGGTGAGGTGATCATGCCTGTCGGGCCACTGCCCAATGGTTGATGTTGGTACGTTATATTTATGATAATCGGCGCGAGAACTTCTATTGCGCGATTTAGGTATAGTAGACCAAAATCCATCCAATTGAGGTCGATACCCAGTTTGGCACTATTAAGAATGTTGATGTGTGATGGCCGAACCGTTTTTGAATTTTACGCCTTCACACACATATTTTGTCCAATGCCTTTAAACGAGTCATTCTTTTACATATAAAATCTGAATCTCGGTAACAGAACTAATGATTTTCATGATGTTTAGTATGCAGAGGGTTTCAGGGGCGATAAATAGATGTAGCTAGTATTAATTATTAGAATTTTTACCAAAAAAATATCGAACAAAGCGCGGTCATTTAGGTACTTTTTATTTATACAAGATAATCTGTTTGACATATGTGTTTGATTTTGTACAAATTACATAAAAATAAATAGTTATTATCTAAATCAGTACCTGTCATTGCTTTATCAATGTTAATAGCATGTCGTTTGTTTGTATTATTTAATCCTTATTGGCGACGCTATCGATTAATGCAATGAGAAATAGTACAAATATAATACTATTTAGTATTGAGGATACTATATAGTACCAAACCGCTTGGGACCCACGCTTCGATATCCATGGGTCGGCTTGAACGGAGTGATACCACTGCCATACAGAAAACCGGTGTAAAACAGAAACCTGCGCTGTTTTTCACACAGTGAGTTAGGTTGAGTGGTGGGGACCCCTTCTCCCATCCACCAAAGGCCGGCAACGCACTTTTGACGCCTCTGATATCGCGGGTGTCTATGGGCGGCGGTAATCGCTTATCATTAGGCGATACGTCTGCTCGTTTGCATAATTTTCCATTAAAAAAATCTAAATGAATAATAGACGTTTCCATGTCAACCGACTTTAAAAAAAGAAAGTGCTCAATACGATTATTTATACAGGTATGTTACTATAGAACTTTCGAATCAAAGTATCACGATGCGAATTTTCATTGAAATCGGTGTAGTAGTTTAGCCGTGCAAGCGTCAGACACGACAGATGGAACTATTTTCGAATTCTTATACAGACTTATACTAGTACTTTGGAATGGATTCTGTTTAGCTGTAATAGGCAGATTCCAAAGATGAGCAGGATTAATTTAACCGAAGAACATTTTTATATTACTGTATAAATCAACTTTTATGTGTGGTAAAAAAAGAAAATTAAAAATTAACAGTCAGGCACTAGTAATACGAATACACTAGTACTTTATAACCTATGACTGCAAGAATGATGTTATAGTGTAAGCGTTACAAGTGTTGTAGGTTCGATTCCCACATGATTTTACCACTAAAACCACAAAAAAACGGTGTGAAACAGCGACTGCGCTGTGTTTTACCGAGTGAGTGAGGATACCGGAGGCCCATAATCCAACCCTTTCCCTCACCCCCCTCCCCATCCCCCAAGGCCGGTAACGCACTTGTGACGCCTCTGATGTTACGGGTGTCCATGGGCGGCGGTAATCGCTTACCATCAGGCGATACGTAAGCTCGTTTGCCCTTTACTCCATTAAAAAAAAAAAAAAATTTAAAGTCTGCGCATTTGTGTCCAACCCATAAACGTTTGTAATCCCCCCGCAATATAGGAAGTAAATATTCCTAAAATGGGAAGGGATTTTTAATAAAACAATATCATACTTTACAAAACCTTCAGGTTTACACATATGCATAAGTTGATGTCTAAAGTATTATAAGTTAATATTAGATGTGGTTAGCCATCATTCCATGCCTCACAGTCAAGGTCGCGCAACTTAGTCACATGTATGTAAATATATTATCAAATAGTGAGCCACGGCAAACATACGTGGACACTACGTATTTCACGAGAACTTATCTAAACTAGTAACTCGTGGTCGTACAGTTGTCGAAATTCTTTGGAGTGGGGTGTTGAGAGTTGGAGGAGTGCATCTCTTCCATATAATCTTTAACTGTGCTTAATATACTCTTGCGTTCGCATAATAGGCATGATAATAGTCACTAAGGACCACTAAAAAAAGTATTTATCTGATGTAATGAGGTCCATAGAGATAAAGTTTCATATTTAGAGCGAGATTAATAGTTAATTACTAAAAATAAAACTACAAAATATACCAATCCGCCATGTTCAGTCGTCGAACACCAATCAGAGCGAGTTATTTCACGTATGTATGTCACTTAATTCGGATAAAATCGACGATCACTTTACCGTTTTTATTGAGCTATAATTGACACTGGTTGATAAATGGTGACGTCGCTTCTGCGAAGTGATGTCACGAAAAGACGCCATGACACCACCGAGCGTTTTAGTTGAATTATAAACTTAAAATTTAAATCGCAATTTATCCTACTAAAACTTAATTTTTTTTAAGAAATATAACCGTTTTTGACACTCATATGAGATATTTCGGATAATCATGAAACAGTTTTTCAAAATGAGTCATCTGATTATGCCTATTCTAGTTCATAGTGGTGTTTGATTCAAGTATTAATATAACGATTATAACTCGCTGCTACAAAACTATAACAAAGGGTAGGCAGGCGTACAAACACGTCTAGCGTTCGACCGGTACAATTGTTTACGTACGTACAAACGATAATATTTTCGAATGTTTTGAGTTCGATCTATTCGCCGTGTGTGCGATGACAGTGCCCCTACTGAGCATAATTACTATGAACTTGAGAGCAGAGTTGTAACTATACAATCCGGGGTAGTGGGGCAATCCGTGGCAAATTCTTTTGATGTGACCCTTTCAGTAAGAGTCGTTGCTGTGTTTATTTTAATTTTCATAAACCACTTGGGTATCTAACACGAATAATAATTTTATTTTCAAGAGGGTCTATATATATTTACAATGAATGAAGATGTTTAATAAGGAAAATCTTTTCTCCGAGCTTTATGTTCCGCAAAAGTATCTATAACATCATTAATATTCAAAGATCGGGTCATAGAATTTTCACTGGGCACAATAGCCAAGTAACTTAGCCCTTCTTGTCCCATAGAGTTTCTTAAATAGGTTTTTAATAATTTTAGTTTTGAATATGATCGTTCAGCACTAGTTTATATATATGCATGTTTCTTTTTTATTTCTTAATCTGATTATTTGCGTCTCTATAACATAGAAAAAGAAATATAAGTAAGCTTGAAAATAGTCAAACTACTTTTCAAAGTAAAATTTAAAACTGTGACTAAATTTGAGCTATTCAAACGCCGCCATTTACAGTTTGGGTGCGGAACCTTATAAAAGTTTATACAAATCAATTTTGATATTTCAGCCCCGGCGACCAGTCCTAATGGAGCCAATTACGCAGGAGATATTATAGAGCACAAGCGTGTGCACAGATGTAGGTGCACTCTCTATTCCCTCTCTCTCATAATCCGACGGTACGGTTAACCAACACGATCGGGGAGAGACCAGGCGCAGGACCGACAGCTTCGTGTGTTCTCCGACGCACGGGGGTTCAGACCCTGACTTCCAAATTCCCGAGCTATTAAGTATTTATATGATCAGAAAAACTAAATAACACTTTTGGCCCGACCCGGGATTTGAACTCGAGACCTCTTGATCGTCAATCGCATATTTCAACAAGGACCAACGAGGCAGTTACACTTTTGGCCCGAACCGGGATTTGAACTCGAGACCTCTTGATCGTCAATCGCATATTTCAACAAGGACCAACGAGGCAGTAACACTTTTGGCCCGACCCGGGATTTGAACTCGAGACCTCTTGATCGTCAATCGCATATTTCAACAAGGACCAACGAGGCAGCAACACTTTTGGCCCGACCCGGGATTTGAACTCGAGACCTCTTGATCGTCAATCGCATATTTCAACAAGGACCAACGAGGCAATAACACTTTTGGCCCGACCCGGGATTTGAACTCGAGACCTCTTGATCGTCAATCGCATATTTCAACAAGGACCAACGAGGCAGTCTTGATAAACCTGACGTGGAAGTGGGTGATTTTTGAAGTTTATCAATTTCATCTACCGCTTCCTATACAAAGAACGCCTGTCACAATCATACAACGATCACTTATAGATAATAATAACCATTGTCGTGATAATATCCTATTTTATGAGATATTACGGAATCAGTATTTTATGAGATATTACGGATAATACCGGTAGATAAGAATTCAAGTGCCTCCATTGAAGTAGTATTAAAATGGAACATCAACAGCATATGACTGCACGTTTGGCCTAGTAGTTGTTTTGTGAGTGCGTTAAGGGCTATGGGTTCAAATCGCACTTAGGACAACACTGTGTGCGTACAAATTGTTGTTCTGGGTCTGGGTGTTGTTTGTGTCACGTTTCGTGTATGTTTGTAAAGTCCCCCGCGACACGGGATGTACATTCCTAATGTCTGTTTTGTCTTGATTAAAAACAATAAAGGACATTTGAAAAATATGTTTAGTCTACTATGGGGCATGTGATGGTTTATCTATTTGACACATCTGTTGAGTGTAGGTAGAATACTTAGGGAATGTAAAAAAAAAACGGAGATATAGAGACCGGCCCGTAACTTGGCCAGATTCGTTAGATGCGCAGGAGTCGTTTTTTAGGTCTCTTTGGTTGATAGAGGGACGCGGGGATTGAATTAGGCAACGTTAAGAGAAAGCGATTGGAGCGGCAGTCGAATACACTTCCATTTGGTTTGTTTTGATTTGTTGTACTATGTTCTACTATGTACGAACTTATCAGCACTACGACGAAATCTGGCCAAGTTACGTGTTAGTACCTATATTTTGATTCTCGAAGAACAAAGTCAAGCTTTATGATAACCGACATATACCTGGACGGAGTCGCGCACAAAAAGCTAGTAAGAATATGAATCATTTATTCCTTGATTACATTTCTAGTCACATTAACGAGTTAAGCACGCTTTGCCTATTAATAGAAGATTCATTGTGTTGAGTTTAATGCGATAAAAGTATATATACTTTTGTCGATCATACACTTGCAGATTTTATTGCATTGCTACCAATGATTTTTCTAAGCCATTTTTTTATTTCTTTATTTAATATTAATAATACGTAGATATCTCAAGAAAAAGGTACTGGTCCGATTTGAAACATTTATTCACTTTTAAATAGTCCGGCTATCGAAATAGGCTATCGGCGATATACCATCACACTGCGACCAAAGGAGCGGAGTATGTGACGATATTTTATAATTTGATATTAATTCACCCGAATATAGCTGTTGTTGACATGTATTCATTATTATTTTTTGCCAAACTATGATGGAAAAGCTGTGGTACCCACGGTACAGCAACAGCCGCGGTTAACGCGTAGGGGCAAAACTAGTCTAAAAAAATGAGCTGCAGTTACCTCTTTATATCATCAGCCAGTGAAGGTCCCATCAAAATCGGTCTAGCAATTCTAGAAATTAGCCGGAACAAATAGACAGACAAAAATTTAAAAAATAAAATCTTATTTTGGTATGTACCGTGTATAATATACATATGCATTTAGTAAAAAGCGGTTATTTCAATATTAAAAACAGACACTCGAATTTTATTTATTTATATGGGTGACTCAAATTATAATTATCGCCTTTTTTTATATACTGATAGAATGTCATATGCATTCAAAGAAGATCGTCTGCACTTTAAAGACACTGATCGCCGAGTTTGCTTCGTCTTCTCTTCTCATGACCAGTCCAAGTTAGGGAAGGTCGAACTCATCTGCTTGTGTTCACGTAACCTAATTGCAGAATAAATGATATCATTCCATTCCATTTCCGACTGCCTTGATAGCGCAAAGGGAGTGTATGCGACTGCTATGGTTGAAGTCTCGGGTACGGTTCCCGGGTCAGACCAAATGTCTGTATGATCTGCAAATATTTGTTTCAGAGTTTGGGTGTTTTCTATGTATATTATGTATGCATTTACAAAAAAAGTATATATGTATTTGTATCAGTTGTCTAGTACCCATAACACAAGCTCTGCTTAGCTTGGGACTAGATGACGTTGCGTTTAAGATGTGCGAAATATTTATTATTATTATTTTATCAATGAAAACTGTTGTATAAACTGGAGGAAAATTATTCATTTTGACAGCCTAAATGTCGTTAAAATCTCGTCGATTAAAATTTCGAAAAAAATTCGAAGGAATTGCTCCCCTAAAAAACCCCTGACGGCTTTACTTCGTAATGTCGTACTCTTTTTTAAGTTGAATCAATTCATAAAAACAGATATTTAACAAACAATAATGTTGTATGTTCAGCCATTGTAAACACATAAAACTAAAATGTATCGTGCTTCTTCTAACGAGGTCTCTGTAATCTGTATTATGTCAATAAATCTCCAGATAAGGAGGTTTCTGAAGAGCTCTGATTCCTCGCCTTACAATACGAAATACTATCACTGCTATCAGTAGTTATATTTACTTGGAAACACTACATCCTAAAATGGACGATCAGATATCGTATTTCAATAAGGACAATTACCGTATAAATTACCTAGAACGTAATCGGCATATGTTTTCGTGGCTGGATCTTTACATCAGCAAACGCGAGTAACACCGCGTGGCGCAGCTAGTCTAAAATGGAAGTGGCCTAAGTTACTTCTTATATCATAAGTTATCTGCCAATTGAAATCATGTCAAAATCGGTCTAGGCGTTCAAGAGATTATCCGAAAAATGTATAGAAGCTTTTTTTTTGAAGATGTAATTACCTATATACTTTCATATGAATTTAGTGATACTGTTAATGGAAATTATAAACAACCACTTTAATTTATATTTATATACATAGGGCAGTTTAAAGGTCTAATTGAGTTTATTTAACATTCGCTATCAATAGTGATGGCGACCGTGTTCAGTATTATCAAAAAAAAAAGTTCCTTAAACTTGCATTCCAGTGTTCCGCGATGTTCTAGAAACTTCCACAGTGTTATCCTTTTAGTTAAATTCAATTAATCAACAACTCTCGCTCGGGTCTCCTCTCAGGAGAGAGTTACGGCCATACGTCCTCACGCTGGCCAAGTGCGGGTTGGGGACTGGCAAGACTACGTTGTGGCTACATAATCTTACCGTTGGATGTTTCTAAGCCGCCCAAAGGCCTCCTACTGAGCTTTACGACTGTTATCATAGGATAACAACCGGGACCGACTGCTTAACGTGACCTCCAAATCACGGAGACGCTCATGGTAACATGCCACCAGCGGTCACCCATCCAGGTACTGACCGCGCCGTCGTTGCTTACCCTCGGCGATTGCTTCTAATCACCGAGTGCAACTGGGCTACGGCGCCTAGTTGGATCGTGTTAGGATTTTACGAGAAATATCTAGAACGTTCTGGAACTTTTGCCACCTTATAGTCAGACTGGTTTTGCGATGCCAACAATGAATAAACAATTGCTGATAACATCGTCATGCGAGCCTTTTCTGTAATTACGTTTTGGTTTTTCAGTCTTTTATGACACATATGACCTTCGATTTACATAGTGTGTAGAAGATACCAAGTAGGTACTAAGTGGTATTGAAGTTCTGTAGATAGCACAAAGCAAACATAGGCCGGCGGGCCGGAGCGGAGTAGCCATAGGGTCTTTTCCCGTTATAAAACAGTTTGTCATTATTTACGCAGTCACACATACACATTTGAGACTTATATGTATACTAAAACAATCATCTGTCACTACGTACACACACATAACAATTAAAACAAAACACATTCAATATTTTACCACACATAAATACTCATGTTGAGTTATATAGGCGCCGGCACGAAACTTGGCCAGTATATATCGGTTATCATAAAACATGACTATGTCCTTCAAGAATCAAAATTTAGGCACCAACAGGCCACCAACTTGGCCTGATTTCGGCGTAGTGCGGGTAAGTTCGCGCATAAGTACACTTATTGCAATAAATTAAAACAAACAAAATCAAAATGTATTCCTCTGACGCTCCAATCGCTTGCTCGTAACGGTGTTACTACAATTCCCGCGTCCCTCTATCAACCAAAGGGACCTAAGAAAACGACTTCTGCGCATCTAACGAATCCGGCCAAGTTACGTGCCGATCTCTATAAATGTGTAATACATAGGCTCGTTTGGGCTTATACTTTGACAGAGGGGGAACGCCTGCGTATAGCTGCTCCCTACCGTGTTGCTTTATGATAGATAGACTTGTCAGGCTCCAACAACCCGTAAATATTGTGTTAGAATATCACAAACACAATTTCCAGTTCCTTTGCGCGTCCTGAACAGTTCTCATGTCTGCTATTTTCTACGTTTTGAATACATTTCTTGTCGCACAATTTCGTCATTCTTTTTTATGTAATAAAACCATTTAACTAATTCTATTCTGGTTTAATTTTTACAGAATGCCAAAGATATTTGCATGGTAACCGGGTGCGAACGTTAACGAGCTCTTTTAGGCTCATATTACTGATAATATGTATTTATTGTAGCTAACTACAGATTATTATGTGTATTACAATCAATCAACACATTGGATAAGTATATAATCCGTTATATGTACCTTATCACGTTTTTTACCTCGTAAGATTATTTTTATTAAGATAAATGTTGTTACGTCATTAAACTAATACTTCTCTAAAATTATCTTCTATTCTCTTATTTTAGTAAAGAAATTTTCAAAGTTATATTATGTATGCGAATAATTTTACTGTGACATATCTTACTTTAGACATCTATGAAGTCGTTTGATATTATAAATGTTATTTTAGAGATATTTAGTTTAGTTTATATAACAAAGTAGTAGAGACAAACGGGACGGCTCGAATAAAACTAGGATAAAGGGGAGAAAATAATGTTTAATTATCCTCTGAAGGCAGGAAAAAATATATATTTTGTACAGTACGCCTGCCTCGATGGTGCAGTGGTAGCGTATGCGAATGCGAATGCTGTGCTTGAGGTCTCGGCTTCGATCCCCGGATCGGACCAAATGTTTGTATGGTCTACAAGTAGTTCCTTCGGAGTTTGGGTATTATCTATGTATAATATGTTTGTATTTATAAAAAAAAACCTACCAAATGAGAGTCGAATTCGCGCACAGAGGGTTCCATACAAATCTGGAGGATTTTTTTTTGTTTAAGCTGCCAAAATGACTCTGCCCTGCCTGATGGAAAGCATGAGCAGAATCCAAGAGTGGTGGTCACCATCCTCAATGCGAAAAAGAGCAGTGCAGCATGGTGACCCACACTATGGCGGCCTGGTGAGATGCTTTTTCACGCCCCGCTTAAAGGACCCGGGATCATAGTGGGAAGGAAACATGTGCGCTGGTAGTGAGTTCCAGGTTTTGACGGCACAGGAAGGAAGCACCGCAGCGATGAGTACGAGAACGTATGTCTTCTTAGAATACTATATGATGTAACTAAAAATGTATACTTTTCGCAAAATTTTCTGAGCAAATCCTTTATCTGAGCTCTAAGACATTGCTTCGTACTAAATTTCAAGATCAGGGAAGAACCTTGTAGGTTTTGATTCCCTTGCTAGTGTCGAAAATTTGTAGCATAAACGGCTTTTTGTTTAAGAAGAAGCCTAAGAAGTATACCTGAGTATTTGATATGAATTTCAGTTTGATTCCTCCACGAGTTACTGAGAAAAGGGGTTTTGAAAGACAGATGGACAACAAAGTGATAAGGGTTCGGTTTTTTTCATTTTTGAGGAACGAAACCCTAACCAAAAACTATTATGTATTTATATCATTCGTTCTAGCTTTCATAGTACAAATTCTGTTTAGTTCGAATCTAGATCGCGTTGTGTGTCAGATGTGCGATGCATTTATTTATGTGTGTACTCACCTAACATAAGAGAATGATTAATAACACCACCGAAGCAGTACGCCATGAGGAGTAGCGCCGGCCAGCTGAGATGCTGCACTAAGGGCAAGGATATAAGTTGGATGATCACCATCGCTGACACTATCCATTTGAACATGGGATCGTAGCCGAACAGCTTTTTGATTTGTGGATATTTTTCTGAAAACAAAGAAAGAAGGATTGTTTATTTTTAAAATTAATTAAAGGAAGTTCATTATTAAAAACATTAAAACCGAAACATAGGTGTAACAAATTCACATTGATATTTACTTATTTAATACCGATGTAGCCTATATCGCTCGGGCCATATTTACGAATCTATTGACACCTCAATCTAACAATCGGTTCAGTAGCTTGATTTTGTATGGATTGTGGGGCAAACGAGCAGACGTATCGCCTGATGGTAAGCGATTACCGCCGCCCGTGGATATCCGCAACACCAGAGGCGTCACAAGAGCCTTTGGGAGATGGGGACTCAGTGAAACAGAGCGGAAGCGATGTTTCCCACTTGTTTTCTGTGAGGCCATTGTAACAGTCCAGTCGAGCCGGCCCATTCGTGCCGAAATGTGGCTCCCCCACAGAATTTAGTTTAGGCGGTGGAACAAACCTATTCAAACCTTATCAACAATTGATAAATCAAGCTTATATTATGAAACTAATCTGATGTACCTGCGACAATACATGTCGCAGATAATGTACTGATATAGATGATAAAAACAAGATTTTAACAAATATTAAGTAAACTTATCTTGACCAGTAAATTAAGGAAATCTACAATCCAGAGCAGTGAACACGGGGTCACATCTTGAGCTTTGTAAATTTCAAACGCTCATCATTTTCTTAGCCTTCATTATTACCAAGATTGTTTCGAGACAATCTTGGGAATAAGGGACAACAACAGACTGGTTTTTTTTCTATGCAATAAGGGGTAAACGAGCAGACGATTCGCCTGATGGTAAGTGATAATCGCCGCCCATGGACACCCGTAACACCAGAAGCATCACAAGTGCGTTGCCGGTCTTAGGGGATGGGGAGGGGATTGAGGGGAAGGGTTGGATTATGGGCCTACGGTATCCTCACTCACTCGGTGAAACACAGCGCCCGCGCTGTTTATGAGCCTCCGGTATCCTCACTCACTCGGTGAAACACAGCGCAGGCGCTGTTTCACACCGGTTTTCTGTGAGGCGGTGGTGTCACTCCGATCGAGCCGGCCCATGCAGGCCGAAGCGTGGCTCTCCCACGGTATCTTTTATGGCCCCCGAAACCCCCTGGATACTAAATTTCATGAAAATCGTTGGAGACGTTTCCGTAATTGAAATTATATGCATACATAAAATATTTATGTACTCTATCATCAACGACCAATAATTAAAATGAGCCAGCCCACTGCTGGGCTCGGGTCTCCTCTCAGGAGAGGGTTAAGGCCATACGTGCTCACGCTGGCCAAGTGCGGTTTGGGGACTGACAAGAATACGTTGTGGCTGCGTAATCTTGCCAGTGGCTATGAAATATATACATATCTATAATTAGAATGAATACCAAAAATGTATGTACGCTCATAACTTTCGATTCGACTGCAACAAATCGGATTATTCTTTTTTTTATTGTGTTTATTATTGTCAGGACGAGGATTGTATGGATAGAGAATAAAAAAAACAGATTTGTTATATTTTCTTAGTCCGCTTAGCGTAGACACTGCGACCCTGCTGGAAGTTAACACAGTTTTACTGAAGTATTTCGTTAATTCATAATATGAATAAGGCGGTACGAATTTCACCGGGTTAGTTAGTTAAATATATAGTATTAAAGGTAATAGATCTCGTGATTATATATTTAAATACATTTACCATACCTACATAGTACTAAAAAGAGACTAGATTTACTATTAAATGGTCAAAATAGGGTCTTTATACATCCGGATGGCGTAAGAAAGCGGTTCCCGGATTTCTCCCGTCTCAGGCGCAGAGTGGCACACCGTGTGGTTTTAGTCGGTTCGATTCCGACACACCGCCCCGCCGCAAACCCCGGTGGGATGAAGGCCCGAGGGGGTTTCCACACGTAAAAAAAAGGGAAAAAGAAAAAAAAGGGTCTTTACACATCGTTCTTAAGTAGAAGTACTTTGTTATGACGAGTTAAATGACTCAAATGATACTAATTGATTGAACGCCTCCTCTGCTCGTTACTATGGTGGTACTAATAACGTAATTACTGGTAGTATGTGTGTGACTGTTGTCTGACCAGTTCATTAGCAGTACTTCACTACAGGTTAAGCCTGCAGTTAAGAAAAAAGTGGAGAGGGGTGAAGTCCGACGAAAGCACCGCCAGATTTGTTAATATATTTATTTTTAAGCATTTCATATAAGATGTAGTATATTCTATATTGTCGGCTCTTAGACGCACGCGCCCACTCACCTCCGTTGCTCACATTTGGGTGTTCTAGTCATAATACTTCCTTCTTTTTCAGACATTACAATGAGTGAGTGAATGAATGAATAAAGGAGTAGACAGAATAGACGCATACGCTACAAAATAAGTACGATGTGTATGGACATATGATGAGAAGATCAGAACAGCGCTTCGTATGGACTGCACTAAACCTACCAGAAGGCTAACGAAACCGAGGACGACCTTCGTCATCATGGTGGATCAGTATGACCAAGCTCCAATCCTTGACAGAATTTCTTGGCGTGTAACACTACCACAATCCATCGCTCCAATTCAAGAAGCACAAGTGCAGTGACCCAAGATCTTTGAATAAAGAAAAAAAAAACTTGAGTAGCAGTAGTAAGTGTTCTACTTCCATTAGAATACATAAACGATTACAAATTGGTTATAAATGTGAATTCATTGAATCGTGATCATGACTGGTCACGATTGATCGAATAGGCATTTAATCATCAAAGCATTTGTAACTTGGGAGAGCCACGTTTCGGTATGCATGGGCCAGCTCGACAGGAGTGATATCACGGCCTCACAGAAAACCGGTGTGAAACAGCGCCCGCGCTGTGTTTTACCAAGTGAGGTAGAATACTGGAGGCACATACCCCGACCCTCCCGCCATTCCCTAAAGGTCGGCAACGTACTTGTGACGCCTCTGGTGTCACATCAAGCGATACGTCTGCTCGTTTGGCCTCCTAACCCATAAAAAAAGCATACAACAGTCCGATACACAGATATGTAATTAATACGTAAGAAGTAATTATTTGAACTCAATTTCACGGATGCACAGAATTTCGAATACATACCTACTCACATCGGTATTTATGAACATTATTTTATTTTAACAACGGCTGTGTTATTTTCAACTTAAAACTTACAACCTTAAAGTTGATAAAACAAAAAAGCTGCTTAGTTTATGAATAATAAAACCTTATTTTCTCTCACAGGAAAGGTACAATTTAAGTTTCATGAGATCTAGGTACATATATAACAGTTTTTTAAAATCCCCTAGTGAGAGCTGGAGTCCATACTAGACTCGAAGCCTGTGTGACAGATCTCCAGGCCCACGGCCTACGGCCGACTTAATATTTTTATTTTATTTTAAGAAATAGGCTCAATAAGATAATAAAGAAACAAAATAAAAAACTGCAACTGCGCCTCCAACAAAACAAGAAAATAAAGACTAAGCTAGGAACCTAATACAATACAAACTTTTTTTTTATATATATTTAAGCTGCCAAAATGACTGCCCTGCCTGATGGAAAGCATGAGCAGAATCCAAGAGTGGTGGTCACCATCCTCAATGCGAAAAAGAACAATGCAGCATGGTGACCCACACTATGGCGGCCTGGGGGGAAAGGGGATGGTGAGGGGGATAGGGGGGCGTTAGATTGGGGTATGGGCCTCCGGTATCCTCACTCACTCGATGAAACACAGCGTAAGCGCTATTTCACACCGGTTTTCTGTGAGGCCGTGGTATCACTCCGGTCGAGCCGGCCCATTCATGCCGAAGCGTGGCTCTCCCACGGTATGAACTTATCATTAATTTGAATGAGGCTGTGAACATTGATATATAACCTGTTACGTTTCTCTATGGAACATTTTTTAACAACCAACCCAACATTTTCATTTACGAAAAATCTAATTATAAGTAAATGGAAAAATTTATGTAACGTGACACAAGACACGTTCATTCAATAAATTGAATCTTATCATCTTTCAAAGTCTTGTGGATCATTCATAATGATTGGCTTACATCGAAAAGAATTAAACATATTAATACGCGAAGCAAAATTTTTGTACCACTTTTTACGAAAAATATGCGAACGGAGGACTCACTAGATAGGAATTATTAGAACGGAGGATTGTGGAATTTAGCACAGTTAAAGTAAATTTGGAAGACAAGTGCAGAAAGCTAAAATAAAAAAAACCCTCAAGCCTAGCTGGTAGTATTTTACTTTTGGTAAAATTCTAACAAACGATTACTAGCTAAAATGTGTCATCGCCCCTTAAACCCCATGCAAACTAAGTTTCATGAAAATTGTTGGATTACGTTCCCGAGAATTTGATTATATTTATATATATATTTACAACAGTAGCTCGTATAAAGATATTAGATGAGTTATGATCGAATTTCAACTATTGGGCAATAACTAGTATATTTTAAATATACATCTATATATGCCTAGACTATAAAAACAATAAAAATATAATAAAATTGTGTGAGGCAGAATGAGGGGAGCCGAGGCGTGATCTCGTGACAGCCAGCTATCGGGGTGAGAGTTCTTTCGCTAAGTAACATGATTGCGGCCATGTTGCAGAGCGAGAGCACATGGAACTCTGCCGTTTCTTTCTGCGAACAAGTTATGCGTGCTAAGGAGACGGCGGAGCGGGACTGGGAGGAGGTTTAAAACTCTTCCGATCCACCAGGCCGGGGAACGGAACAGGTATCGCAGAAGCCTCAGGCGCCGGAGACAACGGAAACATCGGGGTTTTCACACAGGAGGGCCATCTGCAAACCGTAGGTGGGTCGAGGTACGTCGGGTTCCATGGTTTTTCTTTCTATGGTGCACCTGGTTTCCTAGCTCTTATAAATGAAACGGCGTGCCATTTTAGTCGGTTCGTGTCCGACATGCCACCAAGATGATGGTGTCCGAGGGTATTTCCGCACGGGAAAAAAGGTGATGGAATAAGAATACAGAGTGTCACTACTCCTCATCTCGAGGGTATCGTAAAAGCCGGCTAAGGGTTCAAACTACGTAGGACAAGAACTGGAAAGAGAAGGACTTGAAACACGGGTTGGCTTCAAGTTTTCCATCTGTGACCAGCCGAAATCTCTTTTCTAAGTAGAGGCCGTTCCTTTGTGAAGTAGTAGATGATGATGACAAATATAATCAAATACAGTTCCTTTGAGATTATCATGGTTTAGACGCATTAAACACAATAACACTTGTTAAAAAGATAATTCTTATCTGCGTCTACAATTCGACCTTCATGCGACATTTAAGAAGGTCGACGTTGATTGGGTTGAATGCCCTACAGTAGTACCAGGATATTATTTAGACTAAGTCCTATAGGGCAAGTTAATGACCTCGACCGATGTATGCTACCTTTCCAACTTACTCAAAGTCTGAAACATAAGTAAACCAAGGAGGTTCGAGCAGTATTATAGTAGTTTGTACATTTAACTTATTCTAATTCTTTTCTATTTTATTTAAATTACGTTTAATTGAATATATTGTTTAATACTCATTTTAGCATTATTTTACCCTTCTATGAATTCTCACCTCTTACAGACATACATCCGTGTTTTTACCTTAACGTGGGAGAGCCACGCTTCGGTATGAATGTGCCGGCTCAACCGGAGTGATACCACGGCTTCACAGAAAACCGATGTGAAACAGCGCCTGCGCTGTGTTTAACGAGTGATTGAGGATACCGGAGGCCCATTTTTTTTTACGTGTGGAAGCCCCCTCTGGCCTTCACCCCACTGGGGTTTGCGGCGGGGCGGTGTGTCGGAATCGAACCGACTAAAACCACACGGTGTGCCACTCTGCGCCTGAGACGGGAGAGATCCAGGATCCGCTTTCTTATGCCACCCGGACCCAAGGATACCGGAGGCCCATACCTCAACCCCTCCCCCCATCCCCATCCTCTACCCAATCCTCCGAAGGCCGGCAACGCACTTGTGACGCCTCTGGTGTTGTAGATGTCCATGGACAGCGGTAATCGTTTACCATCAGGCGATACGTATGTTCGTTTGCCCGCGATTCCATAAAAAAAATCCTCTCAAACACACATGCACACACACTCCCACAAAGATAGACAGATAGAAATCTATTTGTACACCGTATTACAGTTTTACAAAAGAGAAAAGAAAACGACAAATACATATATAATGTACAAAGGGAGGCGTTATCGCCGAAAGCAATCTCTTCCAGGCAACCTTTGAATAGATCAAAATGTATCTTAGATAGAGACAGTAGCAGTTGATGGTACAATGAGTTTTGAGAAACAATAATTTTCCAATAACAAAAGTACACATACAGCCACATACAATTTTGTATTTGTATTTGTATTTAATATTTATTGTACACATTGAAAATACAAGTATGAATAAAATACAAGGAAGTGTCATGTACAAAAGGCGTGCTTGACCCAACATTGAGTTTTCTGCCAGCAAACCCTGAGTGAACAGAGGATAGTGGAGAAATGTTTAGTGCTTTCATTTTGTTCTTCTCATTTTAGCTTAATTAACTTTTCTTTTATAATAAATACTAGTTAAGTGGTGAATGGCGCCGTGAGCCGAAATACAGGTTTTTACTAAGTTTGGCAAGTGATATTATCTCATGTTCGTGTTTAAGTTTTAGGCAAGTGAGACTTATCTCATGTTCGATATAACTTTAAGTTTTAATTAATTTTAAGTTGAACAGATTGTATTTTTTTGTTTTCATGTAGTAAATGTTATTAAACTGCAAGATTTCCTCTCTTTTTCAAAGTGAGTTACGACTATCCGCGAGCACAAACTAAATGGCAAAGTAATCCAAGCCAGATTATCTTGTGGATACGTGAATATTCTTAACGCATTAAAATTTCAATTCAAACGGTTGTATTTTTCCAAAACAGCCTGTAAAAGTCTTTGGGCGTCTGTGATTTTTATGTAACCGTTATCATACAACACGCTAATACAGATATGGTATCTTTATTGTGAGATTAAAGCGATTAATCGTAAAAGATAAAGATACATCAGAAGCACGTATTCATTATTACTTGCGGTTTATCAATACAATAAACCATGGATTATGTTTCAAAAAGTCATAATCGGACTCTAAAATACATTCTAGAAATGAACTCACTTGTATAGAGACCGTCACGTAGCTTGGCCAGATTCGTTAGATGCGCAGAAGTCCTATTTTAGGTCCCTTTGGTTGATAGAGGGTCGCGGGGATTGTCTGGGAGGGGTCCGGATGGCGTAAGAAAGCGGTTCCCGGATCTCTCCCGTCTCAGGCGCGGAGTGGCACACCCTGTAGTTTTAGTCGGTTCGATTCCGACACACCGCCCCGCCGCAAACCCCGGTGGGGTGAAGGCCCGTGGGGGTTTCGACGCGTAAAAAAAAAGGGTCGCGGGGATTGTAGAAGCACCGTTCCGAGCAAGCGATTGGAACGTCAACCGACTACGCTTCGGTTTTGTTTTTTTTTTATGGAATACAGGGCAAACGAGCATACATATCGCCTAATGGTAAGATATTACCGCCGTCCACGGATACCCGCAACACCAGAGGTGTCACAAGTGCGTTGCCGGCCTTTTGGGGATGGAGAGAGGATTAGGGGAGAGGTTTGATGATTTGAGGTTGGGGTATGGGCGTTCGGTATCAGGAGGGTCTCGATCGTGACCCCTGGGGTCGCCCATATCGTGCGGTGCGTCAGAAGCTCCGCACGGCGGGCCCCCCCCTTACCGAGACTCTCCAGCCCAGCTTCCTGCAGGAAGTGGTCGAGGGCCTATTCCCGCAGCGGGCGGAACACACGCCCCCGTCGATGGCCAGTTCGGTCGGAGACGACGGGGGTATTGAGGTCGACGTTTCGCCCGTCAGGGAATCGGAGGTAGGGGCGGCTGTTCTGAGGATTCGTTCGAAGAACACCGCCCCCGGGCCGGACGGGGTACCAGCCCGAGTGATGGCCCGAGCCCTCGACCATATGTCGGACCGCCTCAGGGAGGTTTTGGACGCTAGTTTGGCGTCCGGACGCTTCCCTGAGTGCTGGAAGAGCGGGAAGCTGGTCCTGTTGAGGAAGCCGGGACGGCCTGCCGATTCGGTCGCGGCCTACAGGCCCATCGTGTTGCTGGACGAGGCGGGCAAATTGTTCGAGAGGGTGCTCTCTGCCCGCATCGTCCGGCACCTCAGCGAGGTGGGCCCAGACCTGTCGGACGCTCAATTCGGGTTCCGAGAGGGGCGTTCGACGGTCGATGCCGTG